>VCJN01001458.1:0-34408 GCA_006384855.1 Tetraselmis striata
CCGCACCCCCTCCCCGCAGAACAACTGGAGCGATCTGTTTGGCATCGTCGGAGGTATGGCATCCGCACCCACTGCCTCACTTGACACCCTCAGCCCACTGCACATGAGAACTGGGTGCCGGCAGCATGTCGGGACGTCTACTGATACCGGGGGCTGCCGGTGCTGCTGCTGTTGTCCCGCAGGCGGCTACGAGCTGTTTGTCGCCGCGGGGGCTGTCCTGTTGGCGGTGCTGACCATGACAAAGGACGGCGAATGCGACATCTTTGGGCTGTTTGCCGCAACGGGCGACATCTAGGGGCAGGTACCCCACAGCGTGTCTTCCGGGGGGGTGCTAAGGATCTGGCAAAGCAGTTTTGCGAAAGAATGTGCCCTACCTGTACACCGGATCAGATGTAACCAGTAATATTACAAGCTTAGTCGCGGGATGGGGGAACATTTGCTGGACCAGCGGGAGGACCTGTACCCGCAATTCTGGGGATATACGGGTGCCGACGCAGAAATAAGAACACGGCGAAAAACAGAACCCGTCCTGCCTGTCAGAGGTCAAATGTAGACGAAAACATGGCGGATCGATGGCGAATGTTCTCAAAGAGGGCACGCAAGCCTCATCTTGAGGCTTTTCTTAAGGGTTCTTATAGGTGCCTCGGCAACCGCGCACAGACCGCGTGACCACTGACAATCGGGGTGCGAGCGCCGCGTCCGACTGGCTCATGCCGTACTTATGCCATATTAATGCGCGGCGCTGGCCAACCAGCCGCCATGTCGCATCAGTGAGCTCGTAGCCCAATCAGCAAAGAGCAGTCAGTTAAACCAATTCACATGTGCGTCATACACCGTACAATTAAATTCGGCACGATAAAACGCGGGGCCCGAAAAATGAACTGTTTTCCACCTTCTCCCCGGAAACTTTGTATCGTATCGGTAGTTTATACTGAATCATTTAATATCCGTTTTCATTGTTTCCCTCTTCCCGCGCTGGAGGAGGAGGGGGGGGGGGGGGGGGGGGGCGGTGTTGAGCCGCAGACCGTTTGTGTTTGAGTGCGTACGATGCTGTAGTATCGCGCATTCATTTTTCAATTGCGCCTGAGCGAGCGAATAGCACATCGGTGTCACTACTCTGTGACTACCTCGCGCGGACATAGTGCTCGCACTGACATCTGTGACTGCCGATGCAGCACCGCATTGTAGTCAGCTAGCATCGAATCGCCGCTGACCCGTGCATTTGCATACGCCATCGACATGAGTAAAGGTTTGAGTTGAAGCGGCAGGAGGTTGTTGGGCGCAATTGGGTATCACGGCGGGCGGGGCATCACCGCTTCCTTTTTGTATGAAGCAACTTGACAGTTGAATCAGCGATGCGTCGTTTTTATCAGAATATTTTAAAAGAACGGGTTCTATATCATTGGCCTACAGTTCCATGAATTGCATTGCCAGCGCTTTGAAGTCCCAGCAGCGAGGGTTTGCATTGCCAGCGCTTTGAAGTACCAGAGTTATTTTTCCCATTACCAGCAGCGAGTAGCGAATACCAGTACCAGTACTAGTAGGTGGATTTGTGACTGACTGCCCTTTTTGTACTTCACATCAGTACCAGTACCAGAAGTTCCAGCAGCGAGTAGCGAGTGCCAATACCAGTACCTCCCAACCGTGAGATCGTAATCGGACGGCTGTGTAATTAAGGACCGTGGGTGGGTGGGCGGGTGGGCGGGTGGGCGGGTGGGTGGGTGGATTATAGTACTTAGTAGTACATGCCAGTAGATAAGCGCTTTAGTCATGCTTTAGTCATGCACCTATAGGCCCGATCCGCTGCACTATACAGGTACCCGTACGGCAATAAAGCTCACCGCCGAAGAATCCACGCTTCGCTGGATTACGGCGAGAGGGGCTCGGACAAGGTGTGCAGCAAAACATTCCGACAACGGCCATGCCTAGGTCGTCTATATAATGTCGTCTACAGCTACTCAGGGAGCGAACAAATGCAGAGCTGTGCAGCCACAGTGCAGCTGTGTGGCTGGTGCGGAGAATCAAACAACTGCGTCTGCTGTCCAACGAATGCCTAGGAGTGGTTACGCGCCCCGTGGCAATAATGCTACAGTCCCGACGACGGGCGCCTACGACCGCAATTGCGCGCAGGGGACGTACGGTCCCGTTACGCGGTGGCCTCCCACGTCAGTCAAAGCGTGAATGTCCGAGCGGCTTTCCGCGCCCTTGCTGATGGCATTCCTACCCATAGTTGCGCTGCCGCAATTGCACGGTCAGATGTGCCTATGCGCCGCTGGAATGAATAGTCAAGTACAGATCCGCGCTCTCATCCCGCACTCCTTGATAGACCAGGTCGCATGAAGAGGGAAGAGAGGTTGATATGGCTGTGAAATGACATGCCGGGGGGGGGGGGGGGGGGGGGGGGGGGGGCGCTCACAAGTAGCTGACGTTCAGCCCAGCGGTGGCATATCATGAAACGGCCGCTTGGCTTGCCCTCGCAGCATGATGAACTCGCCAGCATAGCACGGGTGAGCGTGCGGACGGCCTCTGTTTTCTCGCTCAAAAAAGCGGACCAGCAGCTTGGAATTCGGGGCGAGCTTGGGTCACGCTATGATTCATATTGCCATGTAGCTGCGAAGCGCCCTCGAATATCGCCGGCAGGCGCGCCTTCAGCGGCTCCGCCGTTTCCTTATTCATATGATCTCGGTCAGTAAGTGGACAATTACTGGATTGCTGCCTAAACGACTCGTCGTCTAAGGGCCGTCGTAAAGACGCTGCAATCAGGTTGTCACTGGTAGTGTCAGTCCTGTCCTGGGGGGTGAGAAATGCGGCGGCGGCGGGGGGTACGGTTGGGGGAGCGGGGGGGGGGGGGGGGGCGCCGCTTGCGCTGCTTTGACATAAATCATGTATGATGGAAAGAGCGGCGGCGCGGGTACTGGCGAGCGCTGTTGCGTGGCACGATTCGGCCGTCTCCATGGCGCTTTCTTCCAGAACAGTCGTTGTCCTGAGTGGTCCATGCGTTTATAGGAACAACGTCATGCAGCATGCACGCGCACTCGCGGCTAGCGGGCGAATGGGCAGAATGACAATGTGTGAAACCCGGACTTTTGTGGAAAAGAATACAGAAGAATTTCAAAATTCAAATAATATATCATATTGATATTATATTCAAATACAATATATATGTAATATAGGTTTTACACTCGTACTTGTAAACATATAATAAAATGACTCCATGGTGTCATTAGAACGCTGATATCCAGGCTGCCGGAGCACGTGAATAGTCCTATTGAAGTACGTCGGAAAAAGCTTCGTGTTTACGAATGTCGATGCGGTTATACGAGACTTGCCAGAGTGGAGCACTTTTCCCAAAAGTGTTTTGTATCGTGTCCCCTCGTAAACCGAAAGGGAGCAAAAAGGTAAAATTTATGAAATTTACATATCTTCGTACGATAAAGCGTATTTTCACATATCAGAAAAGGTTAAATCGTAGCTTACGCGCAAAACATATGTGGCATTAAGTATCATTGCGTCGCGGATGCAACGCGAGGTGTACGAGGCCGGTGATGACCGGTATTTATGCCTCTAAGATTGGGTGGTGTGATGACACGGATGAATATACTAAGATTGAGATAAATGCTTGATATTACTACCCAGCACGCATGTTGGATAGAGTGCCTCCTGTACCGGCGGAGTAGAGGAGTATTCGCTGGGGTAGCCCCCCCCCCCCCCCCCCCCCCCAAAAAAAAAAAAACGAGCAACAACACGAAGGGCAAGAGCACTGCACGCGGGACTGCCGCTGTAGCCCCTACTCACCCAAGCCGCACGGCCAGCCACGGCGACAAGGCCGAGGCAGTGGCGGCAGCGAGGCAAGCAGCTGGGCGCGGGCGACGCTCCGAGTCCGCTGCCGTCCACAGCACAGCGCGCGGCCGCACATCGCCTTCCGTCTCGGCCGGTCGGCAGCGACGGAGCCGAAGCAACGCGACCTGCGGGCGCATAAAGCGCAGCGCCTAACGGCACTGGCGTGGCACCCCAGGAGGGATGAAGCTCGACGTGGAGGATGGCCTGTATGAGGTGATGGCTCGGCCCGGCGGGCAGAGGCTGTCCCGAGTGCAGGCTCTGGACTCGCCTTGCCAGTGGCAGTGCTGAGCTGGTAGGGTCCGACGTAACAGGCGCTGAGACGGCTGTGGCGCAGGTGCTGGGCGTGTCCACGGAGGCCACGCAGGCGGAGATAAAGAAGGCGTACATGAAGCTGGCGCTCAAGCTGCACCCGGACAAGAACCCGGGGGATGAGGTGCACCGTTCGCCTGGGAACCCCCCCCCCCCCCCTCTTCTCTTTTCGGAACTCCGCGCTGCGCAGTAAAGCCGACGAAATGCGTCCCGCGCCGCCTCACTCTCGCGTGCCGCCATGGGGCTCTAGGCGGCAAAGGAGCGCTTCCAGACGCTGCAGCGGATCTACGCCGTGCTCAGCGACCCGGAAAAGTGAGTCCTATGAGCCTCCCCCCACCCCCCCCCCCCCCTTTTGCGGCATACGGCCTGCGATTTGGCGCCCGGTTGAGTACCCAGCGGGTGCCCCCCCCCCCCCCCCCCCCCCCCCGCCTTCGCCTTTGGTGCACGGCAGGCGCAAGGTGTATGATCAGACGGGGAGCCTGGAGGACTCGGAGGAGCTGTCGGGCGGCAAGTTTGACGACCTGTACGACTACTACCGCACCATGTACAAGAAGGTCACCGAGGACGACGTCCTGGCGTTTGAGGTGAACAAGCGGCAGAGCTGCGGGCGATGGCGCAGGCCACCACGCATACCCACGCACGTGTGCGCACGCTGGATCACGGTCACATGTAAATGGAACTCATGCACATGCATCGCGCAGTGAGCATGTCGCGGCACGGCGGTGAATATGGGGTGTGTATGTGTCGGAGAGGGGGGGTGGATGTGTGCGTGTGGAGAGATCCAGGTGAATGGCAAAGCAGGGTAGTATTACGAATATAACACACTTGCACCCTCACACCCTCACATACACACACACGCACATGTATGTATGAATGAATGTATGTTTGTTTGTATTGATGTGTGTGGGGGTACAATTATATAGATTACACAAACATAGGTATCACTTTGTGTATTATGCATGTATATGAATATCACCGCGTACACACAACACACACACACATAGGCACATGTATTTGTTTGTGTATGGATACGGATGTATGTGTGTGCGTTCTGTGTACGCCGGCCATCCCAGTTTGGTGAGACGGTGCGTCGCCACCTGCCACCCCGAAACGCAGAACGAGTACCGCGGCTCTCAGGAGGAGGCGGGAGACCTGCTCCGCTTGTACCGGGAGCACAAGGTCCCCCCCCCCCCGCCCCCCCCCCCCCCCCCCCGTTGCTGCTGCGCATGCGCAACGACCCGCGGCAGCGTGCGTACGCTGGGCGACTCACCACGGCTGGTGGGTCCTCCGTGCAGGGCAACATGCCGGTCGTGTTTGAGTGGCTGCTGTGCTCGCGCCCGGAGACGGACTCCCACCGGTTTGCGGACGACATTGAGGCGGCCATTGAGCGGGGTGGGTGTCCCTCTTGGCGAGCGCGCCACCCGGCGACTTGTCGTCAACGAGCCTTATCAGCTGATGGCATCTCACTCCCGGCGGACGGGCAACACGCGGCAGTGGCCGGCTTAGGGGGGGGGGGGGGGGGGAGTGAGTGTGTGTCTGTGGGTTTATGTGTGGTGGTTGCGGGCGGGGGGGGGGGGGGGTGATAACGATACTGATGATGACTATTATAATTACTAACCATCACTAAAACAATAACTACCAAAGCAATGATAACGATCATGACGATTACGATAATAATGATAATGATAATGATAATGACGGTGATAAAGACTACCCACGACCTCGATACTGACTACCATAGTAAGTACAACCACCAACACCATAGTAAGTACAACCACCACCACCACCACCACCATCCTTACCACCATACCATGACTACCCATGATACTGATGATAATGAGCATGATCATGACTATGATAATGACTACCCATGATAATGACTCCCCGCTGAATCTGGTCAGGAAGGTGTGGTTGGGGGTGACTTGTTGGGGCGATATGGCCGGCTAGGGGGGGGGGGGGATGGGGAGTGTGTCTGTGGGTAGATGTGTGTTGGTTAATGGGGGGGGGGGGGGGGGGGGGGGAGTCTGTGGGTAGATGTGTGGTGGTTTGGGGGGGGGTGGGAGGGGTGATAACGATACTGATGATGACTAAAACAATAACTACCATAATAATGATAACGATGATGACGATAACAATAATAGTGATAATAGTGATACTGTCTACCCATGACCACGATACTTACTACCATGATAACCACCAACAGGATAATAGACTACCACCACCACCACCACCATACCATGACTACCCATGATAATGATGACAATGACAATGATCATGCTCATGACTATGATAATGACTGCCCATGATAATGACTCCCCGCTGAACATCGGCAAGAACATCGGTGTGGTTGGGGGTGACTTGTTGGGGCGATTTGCCACCACCATACCAGGGATGGCTACGCACTGAAAACAGGACGCCACATTCAGGGAAATTTCGCGGGTGCCTGGCGCCAGTGTCTTCGTTTCATAATACATGCGTTGTTTCCCGTTTTTTGGGGGGCTAAAAGCAAAGCCCTATAGGTGATTTCTTCCAAGCGCGTCGGCACCCGTAGTGCCATGAACCTTAATACCTTTAAACTTATCCTGAGCATCTGGGAACGCCCCCGTTTTCTATTGGGCTGTGTTCAGTGTGGGGGATGTGGCACCCTAGTCCGAGACGGGGCTGGGGGCTGAGGCCGCACGTGCCCCCTCCGAACCGGCAGGGGACGCGAAGCGCTACAAGGCGTTCCGGCCATGGGCGGAGGCGGTGCGGCGGAAGCCCGCCCCGAAGAACCCGCTGAAAAAGTCAAAGCCCAAGCAGGCGCCGGCCGGCGGGGGCATGGACCTCGCGGCGATGATCCGCGGCAAGGTGGTCCCCCCAGTCCCCCCCCCCCCCCCCCCTCCCCCGCCCTTTACAGCGTCTCGGTGCCCCTGTGCTCCCGGGCCCCTAGGCTGCCAGCGTGCCTTTAGGGTTTGACTTAAACCCTGAAACACCGTGGGCACCGAGTGCGGGACATGTATCATCATCGGCAGCGGCGGTTTCCAGCGTCATTCTTACTTCCCCTCTCTCATGTCGTGTCCTCCGCATCCTCTCTCATGTTTGCGCATCTTTACATGCAACCGTAACAGCAGTGTCGCCGTTTCTCATGGAGTGGCACGTGAATAACCCGACAGACCTCCGTGGCATCCTTCCATAACGCACGTCAGGCACATCCGTACATCTTATATGCCGCCGCGTTGCGAACATCATTGCTCTGCGCTGCAGATGCCGCACCGGACCGTCGAGTAATAGTCGCACATGGCCATCCAGCAGTGTTGGAAACTTCGTCACTGGCCTCCAATTAGTCTTGCGGAATGCTTCGGCAACTATAACAGAGCAAATGGCAGGACGGCTCCGAAACCAAATTTAGTTTATGCTCCGAAACCATCATTCATCTTTCTCCGCCCGGCACGGTAGGAAGCCGTCGTCGGTACCAGGTAAGGCGACGACAACCCCGGGCTAAGCCGGCCCGCGGTGCCCGCCGCGTGCGACCTATCTCATAGTTCCTGCGGAGCACGGAGTCAGGAAGCATGGCCTAACCTCGAGACAGCGCCTGTACCATTTTCCTTGCGCCGACTACCTGCCATAGCGTTGCTGCAGCGACTGACTGCCGCCTTCGAGGCGGGACTCTTGGTAGCCAGTCCGCACTTGCCGACTCGCCGCTGACGAGCCTACAGGCACCGCACGCCCAATACATAGCCGACTCCAGCAGACCAGCCCTTCCGCAGTCGCAGCATCCATACTAAACATTACCGCAACGCCCCAGGCACCCTCCCGCTGGCCCCAAGTAAGGGGCAAGCCCCACCGGTAGCAGTGTCCGTGTTCACGTATCCCCCAAGAAATGAAGTATTGTGCATCCCCCATGAAAGTGCCGCTTTCCTTGTTGTCTGTTGCAAACCCTGGTGCACGGGTGCCGATGCGCGCCTGGTTACAAGACAGCCCGTGTATCATATATATCAAACCCCGAATTTGGCATGCATGCAGCCTTAACGTGCCATAGTTTCGCTTTAGTCTTGTCTACGTTTGACCTCTGGCAGGCAGGGCGGGTTCGTGTTGTTCGCCGTGTGCTCATTGCAACATGAAGCGTGCTGGCAGTGGCAACTCCCCCTCCCCCCCTCCCCTCCCCCCCCTGGGGCGCCCTCTTCCGCGCCAGTTCTCCCGCTGCTTCGGCACGACTGACCTCGGGGTCCACCTGCGCGCAGGCGGAGGCCAAGCACAACAGCTTCATGTCGGCGCTGGAGGAGAAGTACGGCGGCTCGAAAGGGTCGCTGGTAGCGGGGAAACAGCAGCAGAAGAAGAAGAAGTCCAAGGTGCGGTGCCGGGTTGCGCGACTTGCGTCTGTCGACACCCAGACGCAACGGAATTACAACGAAATACGCAAGGATTAACCCGCCGGGTTTACACGGGCCTTCCGTCGACCCATTCGTTACATCGTTATTCGCCGTGATTACGTTACTCCCCCCCCCCCCGGCGGAGACGTAATTATACATCGTCTCCGCCGATATATAATTACGGCGGAGACGATATATATATCGGCGGAGACGATATATAATTATGTCTCCGCCGGGGGGGGGGAGTAACGTAATCACGACGAATAACGATGTAACGAATGGGTCGACGGAAGGCCTAACTACGACACGTTAGTGTACTCCGACACTATTCTCGCTGTACACTGCGGAGCGACGCGAAGGTGCGCTTGGTCGTGGTACTTTCGCATCATGAGTGGCTTGCGCCACGTCTCCGAAACTCTGGAGTGCGTACATCCCTGGTGTGATGCCGACAACCCCCCCCCCCCCCCCCCCCCCCCCCGCCCCCTCTGCCACACCCCCCCTGGTGGTGCGCGGAGCTGGGCTGACAAGGGGCATGCCGCGGGTGGCACTCGCAGGAGCCCTCCGAGGAGGAGTTTCTGGCGGCGCAGTCGCGGCTGGGGAAGAAGAAGGCGAGCAAGGCACGGGCGCGGGCGTAGGCGCGCCCGGCCGGGGGGCAGCTACCCGCCGGTGTGAGGATGTTGCACCGATGCGAGTGGTGTCGTACCCGCGGCCCGGACAGTCGCGCCAGGTGGCGCAGCGGCTCATGTCATGCGGATGAAATATTTCTATGTCTCCTGCTGTGAGGAGATATTCTCACGATATATATACGATACACTCTCGCAGTGTGTCATCCTCGGATCCTCCGCGCTTTTGATAGTGCGCGGCTATCAAAAGCTACCTCCTTACAGTAAAGCGCGGTGTTTTACTTTTAGGGTTTTAGAACCCTAAAACCCTAAACCGCGCGGTGTTTTACTATCAAAAGCGCGGAGGATCCGAGGATGACACACTGCGAGAGTGTATCGTATATATATCGTGAGAATATCTCCTCACACCTGCAACCGCATTGTTACATATACTGGTGCGTAGGTGGCAAACATTATTACATTGTTACATATACAGCCGCGTTGACATACTGGTACCTGGTGCGTGGGTGATCACTGTTACATAATCTGCAAATTATGCTGATTTATGGCGGTGCATGGCCGTGTCTCGCCACCCTTCTAGCGTTTTCCCCCATTGTCTGAAATTGTATTCTGCGATAATTTCATTCTGTTGTTATTAGTGCTAACGAAGTTCCATCGCAATAGACTGTTTGGGCGCGGTAAGGATAACGCAACCCTTCATGTCAAATACACTTTGGCGTTGGAAATCCTTAATACCAAACGCGCAGTGTAAGCCTTACCGGTATGTATACGCGTGTTCTTATGCCGTGTTGAGATTTCCCAGCGCGCTAACATACTCCTAATAACGCGCCATAATTGTTGCCAGGATGATGAACGCCACCATTTGTATCGTCGTGCATCGGTCATCGGTCCGCTATTTAATTTCAAACAATGCACGTATACTTTTTCCTGAATACATGGGCAATACAAACTCAAACAATGTACTTTAATAGTGCTTTCCGATTCGCAGCGATAATACGGCTGATGTGTGTCGATGAATGCCGACGGGGGAAGGGAGAATATTTTTGCGAAACAAAACCCGGCATGCCTGGCAGAGGTCAAATGTAGACAGACCTATACAGCGACACTGTTAAATTGAAAATTGAAAGTGTTACAACCTAATCTCTAATAATCTCAACCTTAGCTCTGTATATCTTGACAGGTTGTCTTCACCCAGCATAATGGAAGGAAGCGGAACTGCGGCGAATATTCACATCGGTTGAAAGCCGCGCCAAATCTGAGGCTTATTTATCAGGGTTTGTACAGGCTGCGCTGCGCTGCGCTCAATCGGCGACGGGTGTCGACTCACGATTAATCCTTACTGGTCGCCACGGACAAGTAGTATTGGCCCGCACCCATGTCAGAAGTAGGTTGGGAAAATTCGCCATGGTTCCACATTGATGAAAGCGAGAAAAACACCCCCCTGGGCGCATGTTCTCTGAGCTCCGGCGGCATACGGGGCCGGTTTGCCCGACGAGCTGCAGCCGTTTGCTGGTGTTCTTGGCCGAGGTCACCGTCCAAGGGCGGCTTCCTGGGCCCTGTGCACGGCTGAATTTAATACAGCCGCCGCCGAGCGAGGCTGTGCCGAGTATTGTAGCACCCATTGCACTGGGTGGGTCGCACCGAAAGACGACCCCGTGGCTTTTGTTACATCCTATGCGGGTGGGTTGCCTTTGTCCGAATTGCACTGCCCCCTCCCCACCCTTCGGCGGATCTCGGAGAGGCCGACGCTAGGCCGAGATCCTTCATGAATTCTTTGTAACAACCCCCCATACATGGCTGCTGCCCAGCGGCGCCAGCAGGCGCTACAGGGACTACGAGTAGGATTTGAAAAGCCTCCCGTAGGGCTCCCCGGTCATCGCAGGATCGCAGGACCCGCAACAACCGGTCAGCCCACTAAGCCCCCTGTCGCACCCAGACGGGCACGGATCCTGGGGTTACCAGCGCCCACCACGTGGAGGTGGGGGTGGTGCCGCCGGGCCTACCGCACCCAGGATCTTCCGCTCATGGTGGGCCGTTGCCTGGCGGCGGGCGCCTTGGAGCCAATTCTGGGTAGAAGGTCAAAATAAGCAAATAAGCAAGGTGGGAAACGGAGTAGTAGGGAGGGCGCTGGGGACCATCGCGAATCTGGGAAGATGGCAGGCTCTGCTGGTTGCTGCTGCTTTTAACTCTGCCCACACTGCAATGACGCTGTACCACGGCAGCAGCACGGGCGGCAGCTATAGAAGCGGTTGGGAATTTGAAAAACCCCATATACTGGTGTCTAAGAACATAACATAAAGATACGGCAGGTATTGGCCCTTTTTACCTGTACATCCCCCCCCCCCCCCCCCGGAGTGATAAAAAATCTACCGCGAGTCCTTTCTGTGGACATCTATATATAACATCTCTATATAAATAGTCATCAGGCGAATTTGCAACACACTCCGCAAGACTAATTGGTAGCCAGTGACGCAATTTTTCTTCATTGTTGGACCACCCGGGCAGCTCTTTGTACGGCCAGCTGCCCGCGCCGTCACAACAACAATGCAACACAGACCCCGCCCTGCATGTCAGAGGTCACACATAGACAAAACAATAGCCAAACCACAGGCGTTTCTCTCACCGGTTGCATGCAAGCCACTTGGCGCCCTAG
This sequence comes from Tetraselmis striata, assembly GCA_006384855.1. Classification (NCBI taxonomy): domain Eukaryota; kingdom Viridiplantae; phylum Chlorophyta; class Chlorodendrophyceae; order Chlorodendrales; family Chlorodendraceae; genus Tetraselmis; species Tetraselmis striata. The sequence continues at coordinate 11,775 of VCJN01001458.1, forward strand.
GTTGTGGGTCGTTGCGGGTGCGTCGGCACCTGCGGCGGTCTGGGGCGGGCCAGGGGGGGGGGAGGGGGGCGGACGGCTCCTCGCGGCAGAGAATACACTGCGCTACAACGGATATCAAAACGACATGGAGGCGCGCGCGAGAGTGTCGTGTGCGTCGGCTGTTTCCGGGCGACTGCACGCCTCGAGGTGATGCTGAGCATCCTTTTGACTTAGCATCCCGGGGGGGGGGGGGGGGGGGGGGGGGGGGGGGTCACGCTCTTCCCGCTTGTTTTCTTGTTTTTTTCGCGACTCATGGTGCCCACCCATCGCGGCGGCGGGTCCGCTGCCAAGGACGCCTGCGCGGCGCCGGGGTTGGCGTAGCGGGCGTCTGAGCGCCCGCCCGGCCTCCGCGGCTGGCGGCGGCGCCGCGATCACAGGGTGGCGGTGGGTGAGGGCGGTGAGGGCGCGGGCGGCGTGCTGGGCTCCTCCTTCTTCCGGCCGGCCAGCAGCAGGCCCACCCCTGCGGCGGCACCCGCGCGCACTGCCCCGCGTCAGAGCCTGCGCACCTTGCGCCCGCCGCCACCCACACTCTCCACCATCTACCGCAACATGTAATTGGACTCGCAAGTCCCCAAAACAATGAACTCGTTTGGGAGCACCGAGTCGGATATTGCATGGTACATCTCATTATATGCATGAATGTATTTAAATGCAATTTATACATATACTTTTATACAGATATACATATATACATACTTGTGTACATATACATGCACATATACGTGTACACCTATTCAATATATACACAAATATACACAAATATATACATGTGTGTGTATCCTATACCCAAAATGATATCAATATATGATATAATTAACAATACCACCAATATATGAACAACTGGATTTCCTTTTGGATTTCCTTCTGGATTTCTGTGTGGATTTCTTGAATGTTGCGTCTAGCTCATGTAATCAATCACCAATATATGAACACACATACATATATACATACATGTTTCAATATTTATGTATGTAATGTGTATTCGCGTGCCGACGCGGGTATACGAGCACCGCAACTAATAGATTCTAGGCGACATTGCAGCGGGACAGTAATAGCGAATGCCGAATGTTCTAGTAGGTTGCACGCGAGCCCAATGTGAGGCTTGTGAGAAGGGTTCTTGTACTGCAACCATTCAATTGGGTTCGCGGGTCGGAAAATAATGAATTATTTTGCAGCAATTGTTCGTGTTATATTTGTGGCGTATCCTGTCACGTTTCCGGATAAGTAGGGCTCTTGTATAATCTTGCGGGGGTGTCAAAAACGATACTACACCGCACGCCCAAAAGCCCGGTTACGGTGCTAGGTGCGTCGGCACCTGTGGGTTTCTAGGGTTTCAGCATTGATTTTCCTAGGGGATAAAACCCTAGGAAGCTTGGGTCCCCCTTCTCCGCGAGGGGGGGGGGGGACACAACAGGGAGGGAGCTCGGAGGCTTCTGGTCACGGCGCCCTCCCTAGTGGTGGGTGGGTGCGGGGGCCGCTGGTGAGGGGGGCACTCGCCTGTGACCAGCGGGCCCAGGATCTGGCCGCACACTTGCGGGCCAGCCACCAGCGCCAGCGTGGTCAGGTACGGGCTCGGGTTGTCCCTCAGCAGGTACCCGAGGCTGACCTGGGTCGACGCGATGCAGGCAGCGGGGAGCGGGGGATCAGTGCTGCGCGGGACTGCCCGTGCGAGGGCATGCCACGGGAGCCATCAATGGTGGCAGCGCGCCAGCATGTTGGACACCATTGCCCATCCAAGCATGCCCCTAAGCCCCGCCTGCAGACCCCATCTCGGGACAAGCCGCTGCGTGAGAGCCTCCGAGCCGCATGGAGCTCTAGCAGCGATGGCGGGCGGCCGCACCTGGAGGCTCATGCTGCCCAGCGCGCCGGCGCACACCCCCATGAAGAACGCGCCCTGCTTCACGTTGCTGAATCCTGAGCACCGCGGGGAACGGGGGGCTCAGCGGATGGGAGAGCGCAGGGGGGCGGGTGGTGGTGGGGGGTAGGAGAAGATGATGAGGGAGGGATGGTGAGGGGCGCAGATGGCGGAGACGCACCCGCGATCACGCAGAGCGGCCACCGGAAGCCGAGGATGAAGCGCTGCACAGCGCCTGCGGTGGCGGTGGCGGGCGGCAGCAAGGGGGTGGTGGGCAGGCTGTGTAATATGGGCGGGCAGAGAAGGTGGGGGAAGGTAGGGGGTGGCGGGTCGAGCCAGCAGGGGCGGGGCGGGGGGGGGGGGGGGGAGGCCGGACCGCACCGACGCTGGTTCCGAACTTGTTGATTGCGCTGGTGGCCCGGTCAAAGGTGGGCCCCATCAGCTTCTCCTTCAGCCAGGGAGCCATGCCGTTCTGCAGCTGCTTGCCGATGCCGTAGGATATCTGGAGTTTTGGGCAGGCAGAGGGGGGTAAAGAGAGAGCATCAGGGGAGGGGGCATCCCGGGGGGGCGCAACCTGCAAGCGCTCTCCCCGCAGCGGACCGACTCACCATGTCCGATGCGGTGACGCCCACGTACGCCATCATTAACGCAAAGGCTGCCATCTGCAAGAGCGAGCGCCGTGCATCAGCCGCGCGGGTCTGGGCGCGGGGTATCCATTACCCTTCCCCATCACCTCCCCCCCCCCCCCCTTTATGTTCACTGTCGGTATATGTATATCGTCGGTACTGGCACCTGCCCGCTCTCGTACACGCCGCGGAAGACATTGGCCGCGATCCACACCACCATCGCGTCCTCGCTGAACTGCGAGGCGACCAGCGCGGCGAGCATGCGTTCAGAGCCCCCATGCGCAGGCCGCCGCGATCGAGGCAGAAGCGGGGAGGCGGGGATAGTAGGCGTGGCTGCCAGGTTTTCGTGCAACAGGCTGGGCGAGCGGGATGCGCCAGGAAAAAGGCCGGGGGGGGGGGGGGGGGGGGGTACCGGGATGCCGCAGCCCGCAAGCAGAAAGTAAAAAAGGTACATGACAGGGTGCGCGGACTCCAACAGCAGGGATAATGACTGCACTCCCGCCTGCGCATTGCCAAAAACAAAAAGGGGCCATTCAGCGCGGAGCGTTGAGGTATTATTGCGCCGCACGACGGCATCTTTACTTACACTGCGCCTGACGAGGCTCAGAAAGGAAAGCCTTCACGGAGTCGATCTAGCAGCTGCGGAGGACACCGCCTCTCCCGGGCGCACCTGGAACGTGGTCACCTGCGGCAGGGCAGCCGCCACCGACTGCGCGCACTCCGCCAGCGGGATCGCTGCCCGCCGCTGCCGAGACGCCCCCGAGCCGGCCTCTCCTCCCTGCCGCGGCGACCAGCCAGGCGCGGGAGCAGCCGCGCCAGCCCGCTGCCGACGGACGGTCGAGCTGGCCCGGGGACAGGTCGGCGGTGCCCAGCAGGGGGCTGCCGCGGCGAGCAGGGGGGTCATCTCGACCCGCCGATTGGCCTCGTGGCCTCGTCACGGGGCAGCAGGGCTTTTCCGGGACTACGGTGTGACTGCCGACGACCGGCTCCACAGCGCGCCCCCCGGCGTGACTCAGCAGCGCCAAGCCGGAACAGCAAAGCTCGAGGGGGACAACCGGGGCTGAAAGCGGCGCCGGCTTTTCGTGGTGCAGGCAAACGGACGCGACGAGAGCGGAGAAACCCAGGACGCTCATTCGAAGTCAATTGACATCACCCCACTTGTGTTTTGCCTCCCCGTCCCCTTCCGACGACGATAAGTCGCTAGCGGCGCCGCCGGTGCGGGACGATGTGTCCCCGCCAGTACGTACCGTACCCTACGGCGGTAGCGGGCAGCCAGGTCGCCCAACAAGCACATAGAGACCAAATAAGCTCGACGAATAAAAGATTCTACTTCAGCTCGTCAAGCAGATAGTCGCTACTGTAGTCGCTAAATAACTACCGTAGCAGCGCAACACGACTCGCTGCTACTCCCATGGTGTGGGACTCTGGTCAGATGTAGTCATCTAGAGGTTTACAGTACATTAGCTATGTTGTACTGCGCACGACCCCCGAGGTCGGCGCACGGACTAAGGCCTGCCGGCCCGCCCGCACCAGCACTACGACCTGAGGGATCCACCCTCGGGCACAGGCACTCTCTGCTTTGCGCTCGCCTCAACCGGCTCGCGCAAGCAGTCTCGACTCTAGCAGTCGAGCAGAGTGTCAGCTTACTCTATGCCGACTCGGACCCGAGCCTCTGCCTCCCGAGACGCTACACCTTCCCCACCCCGCGACAGCAGGATGCCCCCTCGCCCTGTACCGGAAGACGCCTTAGCGGACGACGCCCCGGGCGGCGCCACGGCGGCATCTGTCGCGGAATTGGAGAAACGCCTGACGGCCCAAGCGGAAGCCCTGGAGAAGCGGCTGGCCGGGCAGTTTGAGGCTGCTACGGCTGCCTTGCTCGCTCGACTCGCCCCCCCCACTGACCCGCTTCCTCCCGAAGGTACCCAGCCAGCCAACCCCGCGGGCACGCCTGCGCCCGAGGGTGGTGAGCAAGGAGCGCGAGAGCCCCTTCCTGCTGAGCTAGACGCACCCGACAACGAGCTCGAGTACGTCGACTTTGCCTACTACGGCCGAGTCATCCCCCCCGGTCTGGAGCGCCCCCCGCGCGACGTCGACGAGCCCCGCTTGTGGACCCTGACCGACGACACCGCCCGCGCCCTCGCGGATAAGCGGAGTCAGGCAGCGTACGACGAATACCTGCACCTAGGCTGCTATGCCTTCTTCAGTAGCTGCGCCAACGAGGCGATGCGCTGCGCTCTGGAGTCGCTTTCGACCGAGTCTGCTACGCCGGCAGACAAGGCTGCGGCCCTTGCCGAGCTCCGCGCCTGCTACCGCACCCACCTGGCGACGGAGGAGGCCACCCGTTCCCGGTTGGGCTACCTCCAGCTCGCCAAGAATGGACCAACGGCTACAGAGGCGGACCGTGTTTTCGCCGAGCTCGCCCACGCAAAGTTCTGCACCCCACGGCGCATCGCCGTGTCCGGGCAACTCGACCAACTCCGCCGAGCGTTCGACGACAAGACCCTCGAGATCAGCCTTTCCGCAGCGAGCAAGGCCCGTGCCGCGGCCGCGTTCGCCAAGGCTACCCCCGACAAGCCCGCCCCCATGGAGTCCGCCGAGAGGCGCAAGCAACGCGAGCAAGCCGCTGCGGCACGGAAGGCCGCAGCGACAGCCGCAGCGTCCGACAAGGCCAAGGCGAAGGTCACCAAGTGACGGTGTGGCCCGCCGCGCCGACTCCTGTACGCCTACCTCCCTCTACATGCGACACCGCGTGCGGAGAAGATGGCGAGACTGGGAAAGCATCGGCGCGAGCGGACAAGTCTTGAGTTGGATCCGCCAAGGGGTCCGGATACGCTTCAAGAACGGGCGACGCCCTCGCCCCTACAACCACGGCGTCTCCATGCGCGACGCCACTCAGGCACAACTGGATTTCATGGCTACAGAACTGCCCCGCTTCGAGGCGATTGGCGCGTGGGAGCGAGGACACTGCAACAAGTGGGTATCCAGAATGTTTCTAGTCCCCAAACCCGGCACCAACAAATGGCGCCTCATCATCGACCTACGGGAGCTCAACAAGTGGTGCAAGACGTTCACGATGTCCTACGAAACGCTCAAGCACCTGCGGCACCTGGCGCGCGCGGGAGATTGGTTCGTGTCGATGGACCTGGCCGACGGCTACTACGCCCTTGGGATTCGGGAGGAGGACCGCGACTTCTTTCCCGTGAACTACCGAGGAGAGCTGTGGCGACTTGCTTGCCTACCGATGGGTTGGACAGGCTCGTCGTACTACTTCTGCAAATTGACGGCGGCCTTTACGGACTACCTGCGGACGCCCCTGAAGCAGCGCGACCCAGCGTTGCCTCCCACGGCCCCGTCCAAGCCTACTCGCCGTTTCCTGCGCAACACTCGCTGGCGGGGCGAGCGGCTCCTACCCTATATGGACGACTTCCTTTTCCTCGCGGACTCCCGCGAGGCAGCCCTGGAGCTACGCGTCCGGTTAAGCACCTTGCTGGACCGCCTGGGCCTACTGCGCAACCCCAACAAGGGAGTCTGGGAGCCCACCCAGGTCGGCCCTCACCTGGGCCTGATCATCGACCTGAAGCGCGGCGAGTTCCGCGCCCCCGAGGAGAAGCTCATCGCTCTAGCCAAGGCCGCCCGTTCGCTCCTTGGCCGCGCAACCTCCAACAAGCGCTGGCTCCCAGCTCGGCAGCTGGCGTCCTTTGCGGGCAAGGCGCAGTTCCTGTACTTGGCAGTTACGCCGGCCCGTTTCTTTTTGCGGGAGCTGCACTGCGTCCTCGCCACCCGGCAGGGCTGGGGCGGGCGCGTCAAGATGACAAACCAGCTGCGCCGCGACCTAGAGTGGTGGACCCAGGTACCTGCGCAGCACAACGGTCGCTCTATGTACAAGCCTGTGGAGACCGCGTATCTGCACGCGGACTCCAGCTCGTACGGATGGGGGGCTGTGCTCAACAACAACAGCGCTTACCAGGCGCGCGGCTTCTGGTACGAGGACGACCGCTCGCGTCACATCACATGGAAGGAGCTTCGCGCGGTACGTCACGCGGTCGAATCGTTCCTGCCCCAGCTCCGAGGACGGCGCGTCTTACTGCACGAGGACAACACGGCCGTAGTGGCAGCGCTGACCAACCTTACCTCTCGGTCGCCCGTCATGATGGAGGAGCTCCGCAAGCTGTGGCACCTCCTGGATATCCACGACATCTCCATCAGGCCCCGATACATCCAGTCTGCAGCCAACGTTTGGGCGGACCGACTCAGCAGGGAGCTGGACGACTCCGACTGGCAGCTCAATCCGCGGATATTCGCGTACCTGCAGCGCTTGTGGGGTCCGCACACCGTCGACAGATTTGCGTCAATGGAAAATACGCAACTTCCGCGGTACAATTCCCGCTGGCGCGACCCGCATTGCGAAGCGGTGGATTCGCTCCATTTGCCGGACGAGTTCTGGCGCAGGGAGCGCAATTATTGCAATCCTCCGTGGGGTTTGTTAGACGATTTGGCGGACAAACTGCGCCAGTCGGGCGCGGCCGCCACGGTCATCGCACCGCACTGGCCAGGACGGCGTTGGTACCAGCTGCTGCAGGACCTCGCCACCGAGACGATTGTCTACCCGCCTACCCGCGACCTCTTCTTTCCTGGGCGGCGGGGAACGCGCGCGGGGGTCGGACTCCCCGGCTGGAGCGTCGTGGCTTTTCGGCTGCCACGCCGGCATGGCTGCACCTCCGCCGGGGGTCGCTAGGCCGGGCTATGACCGTACAGCCGTCGCTGCAGTACGGTGTGCAGTACGGTGTGCAGTACGGTGTGCAGTGCGGTGTGCAGTACGGTGTGCAAGACCCGGGCGGCCTGTCCCACACTCGACGCGCGCGCTACCGGCTTGCGGCGCGCGCCGGCTCGGAGGCGCCCTGGTCGGCATCAATGGCGGCCGAGCTCCGGTCTTTGTTGGGGACCGACGACGTTGGTCAAGCGGCGCTCGGTTTGCTTACAGGTTCGCTGGCGGCCGGCACCTACCGCAACTACGACAGCGGCATGCGCTCTTTCGCTACTTTCTGCGAGCAGGAAGGCTTACGCCCGCTGCAGGCTACTACCAGCACAATCGTCCGCTACACTGCCTGGCTAGGCTTGCAAGGTACCGTCGGCGCGGAGTCCCTTCAACAGTATTACTCGTCCATCAACAAGTACTTCCGCGACCATCAGCGCCAGCCTGTCGCCCTCGGCGAAATGGTAGCCGACGCGCGCCGCGGCCTGGCTATCCAGCAAGAGCGTCTTGCGGCGGAAGACGTCCGCGTCGCCCTACCTGCGCCCGTGGCGGCTGACATCCTGAACACCGCGATTGGATTTCGGCAGACATTGGCGTGGGAACCCGCTAATATTGCGGACATCCGCGCTTTCAGAGCCGCGCTCGCGACGATTACGGCGTACGTCTTCCTGTGCCGAGCGGAGTCCGGCATTAGCTGCGAGACCGGTGATTTAGTGGTCGACCGGCCGTCCGGAAGCATTCTACTGTACGTCCGCAAACAGAAAGGCGACCAGCGTACGAGGGTTTCCGCGAAGCCCCTGATAACTCTGCCCATCGCCGCCGTTCCGGACTTCGCTGACCTGCTGGACTGGTACACCGTCAGTCGCGACGCCTACTGCCGCCGTTTCTACGGCGCCAGCCCGCCGCCCAAGTTCTGGAGCATCTCCCCGCTGGAGTCTTCCGCCACTTGGTCGTTTTCAGCCACTCTTACCGAGTGGTTGCGGGAAGCCTACCTGGCGGCAGGCGCCCGACCTCCCACCGGTTTCAAGTGGACATCGCACAGTTTACGCAAGGGTGCCGCTTCCGCAGCCAGCTGCGTCGGCGTCCCTTTGCCGGCCATCAAGCACATGGGCGACTGGTCGAAGAACAGCGAGGTGGTCACCGGGAAGTACATCGACCCGACCATGCGCCCGACTCCTGCGGCCTGGAGGTTCTTCGGTTGGCTCGTCCCCGTCCGGCCGCCGGCCTAAGCTTCCTGTGCTAGCCTTTGGCTTTCGTCTCTGGCAAACAGTGCCTCCTTGGGTAAATGGTCAGATGTAGTCATCTAGAGGTTTACAGTACATTAGATATGTTGTACTGCGCACGACCCCCGAGGTCGGCGCACGGACTAAGGCCTGCCGGCCCGCCCGCACCAGCACTACGACCTGAGGGATCCACCCTCGGGCACAGGCACTCTCTGCTTTGCGCTCGCCTCAACCGGCTCGCGCACCCACCCACCCTCAACCATCTTTTTGCGCTAGGAGACACCCAGGCCAAGCCTGTGGTTCTCGTCTTAGCCTCCAATGTAAGCGAGCTGACATTCTTGGCAAACAGTGCCTCCTTGGGTAAACCGAGGGTCAAACTGGCAAAAATCGTACATACAGCACAATTTCTATTTAGTCGCTAATAAATACCCTGTATATATATATATATATATACATATTAAATGTACGATGAGTGAGTACAGTCGCGCGATATTATCACGGGTAGTGGTTACCGCGGCGCCGCGCGCACGCACGGTGTATCTCGCGGGATGGACCTGCAATATGGCCCTGTTCCCGAGTGGAATCGAGCGAACCCGACCCACCACGCGCTTCAGGGTGGCCGAATTCGGCGGGGCACGCCGTGAGCTCCCCAAGTCCGAGACTTCCTAAGGCTTCCGTCGCGGTCGCCTGCGGCGCATGCTTGACGCGCGGGCTGGTCAACGCGCTACAACAAAGGTCTGGGTCGCTCCCGCCGGCGAGCCCTGCTGTGCCACAGCCAAACAGTGACTGATTTGCGCCGCGGCCTATTTGGAGTTACACGCGAACGGTAGGGTGCATAACATCTCCGAAGCGACATTATTGCCGAGAAAATCCCACAGAACAGGAAAAGGGACTCATATATGTGGTCGCAATACCAGGTGTAGACGGCCAGGGAAAATTGTTATTATGTAATCCCGAGATCGGTCGCTACTATTTTATAGTCTTTAAATTAGTCGCGAATCGTTAGGATCCGGTACTCCGCGCGCAGTAACGATCACCGTCGCCACCTCCATCAAGCCGCAACGGGCGAGGCTCAGTGCCGAAGGTGAGAGCTGCTGGGAGGGACTACAGCGCGGTCCAGCACAGCACACATGATGCGCCAGGGTTTCAACGTGGGGGCAGGGGTACATATGCAGGCGGGCTGCAGCAACCTTCTCTGAGCTGGGAAAGGAAGGATTGATTAATGCTTGTGCGTGGTATTATGACCATTTACATACACATAAATTTATATACATTTACGTATATGTTATGAATATTGCATTCAATGTGTATTGAGTATACATATATGGATGTGAATATACATATATTTATTTATTTATTTATATGCATATGTATATATATCTATATATGTATGTATATTTATATTTATATGTATATGTATGTATATATGCATGTACATGTGTCTATCCTTTTACCATATGGCGTCTCTCATCGGCACCGCCTCTAATCTTCCTGCCGATGCCTTGAATCAGTCTCCGGCACATCAGCCAGCTGCTTAGCGAAATGGTAGGCGCCCAGCAGCGCCATGCTCTCCACCGCGCATGTCACCGCCAGCAAGGCACGCAGAGCACAGAGAGCTCGAGGCTCGGCACCGGGCGGCAGACAGTTCCGCGGGCTGATCTCGCTTTCGGCTTCGGGGATGGAGCAGGCGGTGGGGCGGACGGGCACAAAGGCGTCCACCCGGCGGGAGTCCCTCCAGTCTACAATCATCGCCTTGAAGCCCAGCTCTGAGGCTGCGGCGCCGATGTACTCCGCCTGCTGGTTGGGCCCAAACACGGAGACACCCCCCCAGTCCTGCCCATGCAAGCCATCAGCAGCAGAGTCAGAACCTCGCCTGGGCAATGCTATCAGCGGTTCGCACATCGCGTGGCGGCGGCGGCACAGCCGCGGTGGGCAACGGTGGCGAGGACATACTACATACCTCCCGGTACCTTCCCTCAGCTTCCTCAAACAGCCCCAGCGGGTCCGTGTTGAACTCATATATGTCTGCGGCGGGCAGCTCCGCCTCATACCTGACCTGCAGTCACAACACATGATGAACGAAGAGTCAGACGAAGGAGGCTAGGCAATGACGAGAGCGCTCCGACGGATTGGAATTATGGCACGCCTCGCGCTGCTGATTCTAGAGGTGCTGATGCCCGACCTTTGATGTATTGGCCGAATCAGTACTCTAGTCCCTCCCTCCTGCGAATCTCTCCCCCCACCCCCCCCCCCTCCTTGTAAAGTCTACAACGATCAATTGTTTGCTTGATGCATCAACTGATCGAGACCAGAAAGTCTCCAGGAATCGGTGGCGATCGCGCGCACCTTGCGGCCACCATCACCTCCGCCACATCCCATGACGACGCCCTCCGCGTCCTCGTCCCTCACGTAGAACATCGCGAAGCGATCGCCCCTCGCCCGCAGGTCGCTCATGGTGTGCCGGTTGCTCCCAAAGCGACTGGGGTCGATCACGCCGCCCTCGAGCTCTGCTGGGCCCCAGTGGATGAGCTGAACCATCCCGTCCCCTGAGCAGCATCGGCAAACTCAGTAATAGCCCACTGCTCCCATCGTTATCATCGGGGCGGGGGATGGGGGGGGGGAGGGGGGGTTCCACCAGGGCATGATAGTTCCAAAGGGATAGTGTCCCCCCAGGAAGGAACGCATGCCACATTCAGTGTCCCTAATGGTTAGGTAGAGGCTCGGCCATCAGGTGTCACCTCAACAAGCAGATGGATCCCCCGCCCCCGGGAAAACTTCCCTCCAACACCAGCGTGCCCACCCCAAGCCGGGGTGCTAGTGGGCTCCCCACTCTAAGGGGAGGTTAGGGTCTCACGTATCCTGAGCAGCGCGCGGGTCTTGTCTGACAGTACGCCCGCATCAGCCCGGACATCAGGGCGCTGGCGCCCCTCGCCCTCATTCCGCCCTGAGCGGTGCCCGCCGCCCCTGCCGCTCCTCGAGTGGCAGACAAGCCTGCTAGAGCGGCTGTGGTTGGAGGGGCGAAGGTGGCTCCGGAGCAGGCGGACGTCCGTGCCGTCTTGTGCTGGTTGCCTTCCCAGCCGCTGGAGGCCCAGCTCGCTGCTGCCGAGTGTGCTTTGTAGCCAGCAGAACCGGATGAGGGTGTGCCGATGCAGCACCGCCATCGTGTGTCCGCCTCCGTGCTTGCTACGATGGCTGCATGGGCAAGGGCTATGCTTTGGAGAAGGGGAACTTGACGGCCTGGGGAAGGGATAGATGGAGGGGACGGCAGAGGAGAAGGGTGAGGAGAGGATTGCGCGGGGGCACGGGGCTGGTGGGAGGGCAACGGCGTGACTACAAGCCCACCCCTGCGCACTTTCCACCCGTGCTGCTGGGAAGAAAAGGGCGCCTGCCCGATGGATACTGCAAACCGCACCTTTGCCGGCTAGTATCGATACTGTATCTGTTCGGGGTGAGTCTTGGTGATTAAAATGAACGCTGACAGTATATGAAGTACTAAAAATCGCGGAACCCGTTGCGGCTCGTACGCTCGCGGCCTCGCGCCAACTGGCAGAATTTTAATGGACAGCGCATAAATCTAACCGGATTCTAACACAAGTGTTTCCCCAAGTTTGGTCCACAGCTGCACAGCACGCATGTTTGCTCGGGACTGTAGTGGCATTAATCCTTAAGGATTATTACCGCTACGGTGATGTAGTAGTGGTGTAGTTACCGCTACTATTGGCTGGCCTGCCTCAGATGCCATGTACATACATGTGGACCATGGGCAGCCCAGCCAGCCTAGTTGGTTGCATCGGCCACCCATTTGTCAAAGTCCAATTTCATTGGAATGTTGTGTGCCTCAAAGGCGTCCTCAAGCTGCCTCAAATTCCCTACAATATCACTGAGAGGAACGTTCTCGTGTGCAATAAGTCGGACCCTATCATCCACCTTAATGTGCATTTTCTTCGAGTTGTTCCGCAGGCCCAGCCATACCGCGATCTGCTCTAGGCTTTCAGCGGGGCGCTCGTTCACCTCTTCGCTGGAGATGAGAAAATATGCTTGAGAGCGCAACCGGCGGTGGATGAAGCGATACCAGCGCACGTACTCCGTGGCGCTTCGCACCGCTGCAGCAATGTCGATGCGGAGGTCCCGGAGCTGATGTGTGCGGCCACTGTGAAAGTTGCCCGTTTGTTTTGCTGCCATCAGGGACACCGTCCTTGCCACTACGTCGCGGCGGTACAGCACAATCTTCTTCACTGTCCAGTCTTGCAGAAGGTGGGCGTCAACCTTGGATGCAGGCAGCTGCCCGGCCTGAAGCTTGAAACCCACCGCAAGGGCATCGTGCGGGTGCGCCCACATCGCCTCTATCAGCGCCATGCGGTCGCCCACGGTCAGATTGCGCCCTATCTTGTCAGGCAGGTTGAGCTCCGCCTCCATGCCCTTGTGCACCCGCCCGATGGCGATCTCGCCATGCGCGAGGACATCGGGATGTGCGCCCAAGCATTTGATGAGGAAGGAACTCGACGTGCGCTGCCCTCCCACAACCACAAAGCGCGTCACTGGAGCCACGGGCCGCCACCCGGGCACCATAACAACTGCCCCAGGGCCAAAAGCGGGGAGCGCCGGATGTCCATTAGGAACAGAGCGCAGCGCCACAGCATCCATGAGCTGCAGTACCAGCAGCTGAAGCGCTGTGCGCCGCCATCCCTGGCGCGCGCTGACACGGAGCGACATCGCCCCAGAAATGGAGCCCTGGAGCAAGCGATGGGGAGGGGGACGTCAGGCCATAATCCGCAGGAGGACCGCCGCGGGATACGAGGCGTCAAGGCGACAAAGGCGACAGAGGCGACATAGGGATAGGGAGTGATTCTCTCCGGTCTGGATAAGCGATAGGTCCAGATAGATCAGCGGCTGGCACTATCAAAATCTGATGGTGCTGTGCCACTACGTAAGCTAGACGTGTGCGATAAGCAGCGGTGGATAGCGCCGATCGCTGCGACGTGTAGGTCGCTGCTGGTGTCAGCAGCACGCCAGCTCCCGTCCCCCCCCCCCCCCCCCCCCCCCCCGCGCGCGCGTCCGCACGGAAACAGACAACCCGTTCCCATCCCATCGCAGCATGGGATTTGCCAGGCAAGGGGCGGGGCGACTGGTGCCGGCGAGGCGGAACTGCACTAAGTCGGTCAAGGAAGTTATAACCCTGGTCGACGAGACGGGGCGGTTCTTCACTTGTTCTTCTTGGGTGAGAACGCAGGGCTTGTAGCGTGCCGGCAGGATATGTGCTGGCGCTTACCCGGACACGAGTGAGGAGTGACGTGTACCTGAAATGGGGCACGGAGCAGCGGTGGTGCGCGCCACAGCCAGTGGAGCACAACGAGGTACCCGGTAGTGATTGAGCGCGACGATGGAGGTGACGGGCGGGATGGTCTACGTCGCTAGGCGGTCGGCATACATACGCGACATGTCCCCCACTCAGTTCACGTGAGGTCCCTCACTAGCATGTGCAGGTACCTGTAGTCGTGGTCATTGTACTGTTTACTACCAGTAGTTGGGGTTTTTTCTCGCCTGGCGGCCGCTGCGCGCGCTCGCCTGCGTACACGTTACAAATGATGTTGTGGCACGGGTGCAACGCACGCAGTCATAGTCGCTACGACATCATATATAGTCGCTACTAATAAAAACACGGAGTACGAGTATACTTCAACACCCGAAATCTGGCACTATCGTCCCTGCGTGTCCTGGGTTTACCCGGTTGATGCATTAGCCCTACGGGGTTCTAATGATGCAATGGTCCACGGGCTATATGCCAGACCTACGACTGCAGTTGGCGCAATAGGTCAAGTGCCAGGGCGGCTTCGGCCGATGTCCCGGGGCAAACGTTACTTTACTTTTACAATTACCCGAAATATCTGAGAGAGAAACTGCCATACAAACGAGAACGGTCAACTCCAGCACGACGCAGCACCCCAACACAATGTTGCAACAGTAAGTCGATTTACTTTATAGGTCGGTCCAACTTGCGATAAATGTGGTAATTGTGGAACGAGGTGGCCGGTGCTTGGCGACACTCTCGGTGGGTTGCAGAATACACGCATATATATGCGGGTGTTGGATTGTAGTCGGGCATGCAAGACATTGTGATGCACCGAAACCACGTGTTGTGGGCCTCAGACACTCCGTCGGCAACAAAAGCGTCGGCAGTATAAGCGGCCGCCGGTGTTATTCGAAATATGTGTGACTTAACGGGGGCTTGGGGGGGGGGGGGGGGGGGGCTAGTAGTCGTGAGCTACAATACCTAAGTGCTATATAGTGGTGATGTATGGTAGTCAAGATCGAACAAGTCCGGGCAGTGAAGTCTAGCCACTTGCGCGTAGTTAGGGCCGATATCCATCTCTGCGAGCTCGCGGGCTGGCTTGCGGCCCTTGCGGAGATACGGTTGCATCAAGCGCATCTTGCGCTCCGCCTCAATCTTACTGGCGCGGTCGTTGTTCTTGAAGGCCGAAAGGAAGGCTTTGAGCTCAATATACTCATGGCGGAGCCTCACATTATCCAGGTTGTCGTGAGGGAGGTATACACTCCGTCGTCCCGCTCATGGCCCTGGAACTGCATGACGATCAGCAGAAGGTCGTTCCATATGGCTGCCATTGTTCTAACACCTTCCTATCACCGCCGAAAGTCTTGCCGAGCAGCGACACCGCGTGGACGCTGGTACCCATGAAGTTTGTCTTGAAGAACTACGACGCCAAGCCGCCAAAGCAAGGTGTCTATATAGTACCGATCGTACGTACGCATGCGCAAGGCCGCCACTGGACGCCAAGGCATCGTTTGCGCAACCTCTTAGCTGGTGCCGGGAACGGGGCGTCCTTCGATGCGCGCGAGATCCACCGAAAGCCATAGGGGGATATCGGGGTTGCCACTGCGGTCGGGGACACCATGGCTCGTACGACGCCAGTTTCAGCTTCCTCGTTTCTTGCTCTCGTCGGGGTCCTTTAGGTTCTTGTGCTTACTGATCTTGCATACGGATCGTGTAGCCTCCCAATAATCGCCGAGAACAAGGTCACGGCGCTCGGCCTCGGTGCTTGATGTTCTCGTGGTGTAGTTTGGTCATGTCCATAATCACCAAGTTACCTTGGCCGGCGCGTCGAAAAAATTATGCTTGATGGAGTCATCGTCGTTGGTTTTCCCAGGTCCGATGGTGGTCACGGGGTTACACTCCAACCGCCGCCTGAGACCGTACTCGGTCCCGTCATCTCACATCATGCGAAACTTGTTGTTGGCGACGTTTCCGAACTTAAAAGCCCTTTGATGGCGTACCGTGCCGGGGGCAGGCGCTTCATACGGGGGCCGCCGTATGCACCGCCTGCCCCCGGCGGGCAGCCACACGGCTTTTAACCTCGTTAGGCTTTCTCATGGTGACTGGGTGGATGGGGGGTGGTGGCCGCTGTGCCGCTGCCCGCTGACCGATCTGCCGACTCCAGCCAGCGGTCCCGGCGGGTTAATAATTATGTAAGGTATTTGGGTGTTTGAGGACCACCCCTGACGCCCTGGTTGTCATCATGCTAGATCTGCCCATAGTATTGGCCAACATTTTTCGTTGTATATATACAACATTTGTTGCATGTTATATATACAACACATCCGGACGAGGCACTAGTGGCATCAGCGGTTTCTGGCATCTTTCATTTATTTCTTTCATCTTTCACCTGTAATATCGGATGTAATATCGGATAACCCGTGTGACCAAACCGGTACTCACTGAGGCTACGCACATCAGTTGGAAATTTGTCACTGGCCTTCAACTAGTCTTGCAGAATGCTTCGGCAATTTGCTTGATTACCATATTTTTAATCAGAGCGTCGCCTGCCCGCCAGGGCTTTTCGTAATATAAACGGATCGCTGCGTAAACGGCCGTCGTAGAGTAGAGGCTGCAAGGGTTTCACTGGTGCCAGTCCTGTCCCGGGGGCGGGAAAACGAGTGCCGCCCTGACAGGTGGGCACAGCGGTGAAAACCCATTATCGCTCGTCTGCAGCTTTTATCAGCAGTCATCGTCCACGACAAACGGTGCTGTGAGAGACGCATCGTCCCCCGGTTGGAGAGAATCTTACAGATCCAAATCCCCCTGCTGGCTTTGGAGCAGCAGCAGCCGAGTTGGCAGAGCTGTGGCCGTCATATTCAGTAGAGGCTTCAGGACCACCGCGGTCATCCCTCCGGCTCCTTTCCCGCGGCAGGCGAAGGTCCGGTTGTCAGGCAGGTTGTCCGCCGCTCCCTCGGCGGTCGTCGCCGTACGAGGCGATCCCCCGCGGCGATCTGTTCTGACTCAGCCGGCCCAAAGAGAGGAAGCGCGCGCGAGGGCCGCGTGCGCGGGACTGGCGGCGGTCGCTGCTGGGTGCGATCGAGGGCGGACAGTAGGATGGCTGCGCCCACGCTAGCCCCAGGTCTGGCCCGCAAGGTCAAAAAGGTGAGTCGCCGAGTCGAGCGGGAGCAACCCAGCTCGGCCCTCATGAAGCGCCCCCCTGCTCGGTATTTCATTGACCCCATCAAGCCCATCCTCAGTATACCTAGCTTTTCGTTCCTCTGCCCGGTTTGGCTCTTCCTCCCACCGTAACTTCACGCTGACATCACGAGAGACCCCGGGCCCAGCTAATTCGAATCAGCCCGATGGCTCACCCAGCCGTTGGCACCGCTGTCCTTTTTGACTCGCCCTCAAGGAAGGCTCGGCTGTGTACCTACCGGGGGCAGGCGGCGATGCCTATTAATCACCTGCAGCTTCATGCAATATTGTTGCTTTCTCTGTCTGCCACTGTCTTTCTGAAGGCTGGACTACCGGTTTTTTGTATGCGGCGATGCCATGTGACCACTTACAGTTCTATGTCCATGCGCCCATCTACATACCTTGCCTCTCTCGCTGAACCCCCCCCCCCCCCCCCCCCCACTTCCCTTCCTCCCCTGCTTCCTCTGTGCCAAACGCAGATCCTGGACACCAAGGTTGACTCCCCGGAGCTGCTGGCCTCCTTCGGCACGCTGGCGGAGGTGCACCCGGAGAACAGCGCGTCGGCGCGGCGCGGGCTGCGCGCGACGGTGGAGCGGCGGGGGCTGGCCATCCACCAGGAGTTCCTGGCGGGCGCGGCGGCGGTGGTGGACGCGCTGGCGGGCGTGCAGGCGGAGCTGGACGCGCTGGGCGCCGCGTGCGACGGCATCGAGGCGGGGCTGGAGGCGTCCAAGGCCTCCACGGCCGGGCTGCTGGGCGAGACGGGCGCGCTGGCGGCCAGCCTGGGCGCCAGCCAGCGGCGCAGTGGCCTGGTGCAGGAGTTTTTGGGCTCGTACCAGCTGGCGCCGGAGGAGGTGGCGGCGCTGGAGGGCGGCGACATCGGGCCGGACTTCTTCGCCGCGCTGTCCCGCGTGCGCGCCATCCACGCCAACTGCCGCGCGCTGCTGCACACGCACCACCAGCGCGCGGGGCTGGAGATCATGGACGCGATGGGCGGGCACCAGGAGGGCGCGTACGAGCGGCTGTGCCGCTGGGTGCAGGGGCAGTGCCGCGCGCTCGCGTCCGACGACGCGCCCGAGGTCGACGACACGCTGCGCACCGCCGCCGCCGCGCTGCAGCAGCGCCCCGTGCTCTTCAAGGTCAGTCCCCCCCCCCCCGCCTGCCCCCAAGCTGCTTACAAGCTGCTTATGTTGAAGGAGACAAAAGTCATTCATACATTTGCCCTGCATTCACCCACGCTTGGCTACTTCTGCCGCGGTCGCCGCCAAACCGCACGTGCCCCCCCCCCCCCCGATGCAACCGCCCGGAAGCAATTCCGAGCTGCATTCGGTTCCTTTGGCTTGATGCCATTCGCCTTAAGCCCTGTGCACGCCGTCCCGCCCGGCTCAACACCCCCGTCCACCTGCGCGGCAGTACTGCGCAGAGGAGGTCGCAACGACGCGGCACAACGCGCTCTTCCAGCGCTTCATCGCCGCGCTGACGCGGGGCGGCCCCGGCGGCATGCCGCGCCCCATCGAGATGCACGCGCACGAGCCGCAGCGCTACATCGGCGACATGCTGGCCTGGGTGCACCAGGTCTCCCCCCCCCCACCCCCCTTCCCCCGCCCGCCCCCCATGAACCTAGGCGGAGAATGCTATACCACTACAGTCTGCGGGGGCCGGCGCGCGGTAGTAGGGGCACTGCAAATAAGGGCCAGCACTCTCCTGCCAGAGGTCAAATGTAGGCGAAAGCATAGCAGAACCTGGGCGGATGATCTTATAGGCTGCACGCAAGCCCATGTATTCCCCCTTCCCTTCCGCCCTCTCACGCTTCTCATCCCCCCCCTCCCTCGTGCCTCTTCCCGCGCCCGCACGCACCGCCAGCTGACCGGCCTCCCGGCTGCCTCCCCCTCCGCGCCGTCGCAGTCCCTGGCGTCCGAGCACGAGCTGCTTGTGTCGCTCTTTGGTGCGGGCGAGGAAGGGCAGCAGGAGGTGACCCCCCCCCCCCCCCCTTCTCCCTCTCCTCCTCCCTTCCCGCAAAAAAGATGACAAGTGCGCCCGAGTTCAATGAGTGCGGGTACCAGAAGAACCCAGGATGTGAGCCTCAAGTTGGGGGTTACGGGGCTAGGCCATTCCTCAGGGGGGATTGGAAGCTGTCATTGGGAGGTGTCCTTGGCCTGACCTATCCAACAACCCCCATCCCCCCCCCCCCCTCCTCTTAATTCCCCTCAGACCCGTGGCGACATGCCATCCACCGCCCTGCTGCTGGACCGCGTCTTCGAGTCCATCTGCCGGCCGCTCAAGGTGCGGCCGCAAGGCGTCCTCAGCGCCCCCCCCCCCCCCCCCCCCCCCCCGCCCCTCCCCCTCCCTATCCACTCATGGCCTGACCCCCGCCCCCCCTGCTCCCTCCCATCCCCATCCGCCCTGCGCGGCGCGGCCGCCCCAGGTGCGCATCGAGCAGGTGCTGATGTCGGCGCCGTCGCTTCTGCTGTGCTTCCGCCTGTCCAACCTGCTGGCCTTCTACTCGGCCACGATGAGCGCCATCCTGGGCGAGGAGGGGCAGCTGGTGGAGACGCTCCGGGTCCCCCCCCCCCCCCCCCTTCTGCGCACACCGCCGCCGCCGCCTCCAGCCCGTGCCCGCGGCTGCTCTTCCCCCTAAACGAAAGACACGTCTAAACCTTTATCGATACAACCTTAATGTATATAATTATAGTTTGGATTCATTATATAATTTATAATATTTACATCTCAATAAATTTAGAAGTTTGTATAACTTTGATGGAACAATTGACACCGACCTGGTTTGGATCTGCGCATGATGCGGCCCCCTGTTTGACACCCTGCGAGCTGTGGCTCCAAACACAAAGATATTGGAAGCCTAGCAGAGAGTGCGCTATGGAATCCTTCCTGCGATGTGGTGAATTTGTGTTGTTGGGGACCCGCGAGCCCGGTGGAATTGCGCAGTGTGCGGTGTTAGACACACCGGTCCCAAACTTGCCTAGTTTGGGGTTGAAAGTTAGGGTTGTCCCAGCCGCGAGAAGTGTCGACACGTCGTCTGGTTTCTTCAACTCGACCGTCATTCAAATATGTTTGGTTTCGAATGTTCCCATGCATACAGGAAAAGGTACTTGTCACCAGTGGCCGCAGCCTGATACGTGACCGCCCCCAAGAGGCGGCCGGCATGGGTACAACTCGGGGTTTGCACTAAAAGCAGCGGCCGACTGTGCCGGCTGCGGCTGCGCGCTCGCGGATAGCGCGTTGGGCTCCCGAGTGCTGAGGTCCTTGGTTGGAGACTGGGCGGGGGCGATCGGCACCGGGGATTGATCTTTCTAGGGCCGAGATTCGGGGTTTGTTCTGGATTGCTTGGGGGATAAGGTTTTTGTCAGGGTTTTTCGGTTTGTGGGTTGGGTTCCGGGGGGGGGGGGGGGGGGGGGGAGGGGGAGGGGGGCGGTAGCCTCTTGGGCGTGGTCACAAGTAAGGGTGCGTCCATTGGGCACAAGTTACACCGCCCAGTGACATCGGCCCGGTCAGGGGCGGGCAGGCGGCGCTGTGTGATGCTGAGCGGCGGTGTCCCCTGCCTGGTCGGCGTCCCCCGCAGGGCTGCAAGGAGATGGCGTCGCGCATCTTTTTCGAGCAGCTCAAGGCCAAGGGGGACCAGCTGCAGCGCTACCCGCCCGCGCCGCCGCGCGACCTGTCCCCGCCGCCACAGGTCCCCCCCCCCCCCCCCCCCCCACACCACCGTTCTGCCCCCTCTCCCGTCCACGTGTAGGGTGCTTTCCTGCAGCCGCACATTAACCCCGGTATGGTTTATATCGAGGTTGGAGGAGGGGGGGGGGGGGGGGGGGGGCGTTGGCACCTGCGAAACCAATGTCTTGAACAAAAGGGGCTGATCGGGGCGGGGCGGGGCTCGGCGGCGGTCCACAGGTGAGCGAGACGGTGCGGCAGCTGTTGGAGATCATCGAGATCTTCGACACCGGCATGGAGCAGCACAGCCCGGAGGCCGCCAACAGCGAGCTGGACAAGGTCCTCACCGCCGGTGCGCCCCCCCCCCCCCCCCCCCCCAAACCCCCAGGTCCGCAAAAGGACATGAGAACACCAGTCGCTACCGTGTCGCGCTCGTTCACAATGCGTCACGAACTCGCAATGCAGTCATCACTGCAATGGCGCAAAGGCGTTGGGTGTGGCTGGCTCCTGATGCGATTCAAAAGACGGTGGTCGCCCGATCGTTTGGTAGAGGCATTGGCGATCGATTACCATCGGACTGAAGGCCGTCGGTGCCACCCCCATGATCGGCACCGCGGCCACTGTGATCGTCGTCATCTCTATCATCATCGCCATCATGAGGTTCTCACAGCATTCGCGGCCAACTATGCCCCCCCCCCCCCCCCCTGCACTGCCCGTCCCAACCTTGGCCGGCCTGGAGCAGGCCTGGAGCCGCTGCTGTCCATGTGCGACAAGTCCTCCGAGGCCCTGAGCGCCAACGCGCCCTCGCGGGTGCGACACCCCCCCCCCCCCCCCCCCCCCCCCCCCCCACCTCCCCCCCTCCCAAACTCCCCACCATCAGCCCGCAGCCGCGCGGCGCACTTGCAAGACCACAATGTAAACGAACGGCCCTACCGTCCTGAGCTCCATTCAAGGGCAGGCTGTTGGATGTGAGCCAGCGCATGTGATGTGACTGCGCCTAACCCCCATCTTGTCCCCCCCCCCCCCCCCCCTTCCCTCTCTTCCAGGTGGACGAGGGCAAGCACCTGGACCCCAGCGCGCAGCGCGTCTACCTCATCAACTGCCTGCACGCCATCCAGGTGGCTGATCCCCCCCCCCCCCCCCCCGGGGCATGATGTCACGGCGATGGTGGGGCTGACTCCGCTGGTCGACTTGGCTGGCCGGGGCGCAGACGCTGCTGGGGCGGCGCACCTTCATGGAGCGCTGGATCGCCAAGCTGGCGGAGCTGATGGAGGCGCACATGGCGGCGCTGGTGGGCGGCGAGGCGGGCGTGCTGCTGAGCCGCGTGGGCATGGCGGAGGTGCTGGACCGCATGCGCATCTTCCAGGCACTGCCCCATACCCCCCCCCCCCCCCTTCCCCATCCCCTCCCTGCCGGCGCTCCGCTGGGTTCATGCTCAATGACACCACTCGGCCGTGGCGCAACAGGAGGGCGGCGGCGCTGCGGGCGCCATGGCGGAGGAGCCCGCGCTGGCGCTGGACAAGGTGCGCCTCCATGCACGCGTGACACACAGCGGGGAGGCACAGCCGCGTCTCGATGCCGTTCATTGATTACGTCGTCCGACTAGTATGAAGTAAGGCTGTACTGCTGCCCGTATCACCGGGGGTGCGGTCGCCGACGCAATCGGGGCAACGCAACTACCAGTTGCTCCAACGACCAGGTTGCAGGCAAAAGTGTGCCAAACTGATAACACTCCGCGAAACACACGAATAAACGAATCCGCAAATCATCACACACACACACACACACACACACACACACACACACATGATATAATATAACGTTCACATGCTATTATATTAATAGTTATATGTTGTATATTTATGTATGTACATGTCTAAGGGTGCCAGCGGTCCTATGAGAACCCTCATTATAAGCCTCACATTGGGCTTGCACGCAACCTATAAGAGCATTCGCCGTATTTGCGCTACAGTTCCGTCTGCATTTGACCCCAGGCAGGCAGAGCTGGTTC
>VCJN01001459.1:0-35990 GCA_006384855.1 Tetraselmis striata
GGCTTCACATTTCCAAACTGCTATGTACCCACAAACGCAATTATGACGGATTGTACTCTCAAAATCCTGGTGTGCCAACATTTGTAAAGGTCAAATGTATTGTACCCACATTCCATTCACGTATTTTGTTTGAATACATATTGTTTGTGACGGCTCATTGAGTGCGGAGGCGCTATCATCTTTTATATATCAAGCCTGTGTTCGAGTATTAAACGTCTGCCAAAATAGTCATTACATTAAGCATTTTGCATCCATTGTTGTTATTGCAGTGGCTCGGTCCTGACCGTCCTTTTGGTTACATTCGTTGTGCAGTAGGGCTCGCGTTAGGGGTGCTCGTCTGTAATGGAATGCATGCCGTAATGCTTAGGAAGCAAAGCAGTCGGGACCTCTGCGTTGAGTTGAGCAGCGCTGCGTTCCCTAAGTGTGCGCACCACTTCTTCCCAGTAGCGTTTTAAGCCGTAGGCTGTATGCGCAGACAGATGAAACACCCCTGGCATCCAATAACATATATCGAAACCATCAATGGGTACGTCATAGTGGTTTACCAAGTAAAGGAGATACACTAATATCCGTTGCAGGCGGACATCGCCTCGAACAATACACAAGACGGCATGAGTAGGTACCAGCAGTATCGTGCGCATATTTCTTTTGACTACAGCAGCAAGCCGACCAAATGAATGAAACGAGAGCTCAGGGCTTGACGGGAGGCCGGGGGTGATACCGAGGGCCTCTGGCCGGTGTGCTTCCGCAGTCCCGCCAACGCCGGACCTGCGGCGGGTTGCTGTGTGGCACGGGGGACATCGGTAGGTCAGTGGGTTAGGGGCTTAGTTTGGAAGTTGGCGAAATCTCGCGCTCCGAAACCAGTGCGACAGTACAGCTGATGTTTCACCAGTCAGCACAGTTTAATTTGTCGGAATGAAATAATGCGCTTGACGGGTCAGATGGCACACAACAATCAACATGGCGTCAAAACCTTTACCCAGAGGTAAGTCAAACCATGTCTTATTCCTCATTGGTATCCATCCTTCTAATTACCTTTACGTTCTTCCGGCTTATGCCGCCCCACAGCAGTTGATGGGTGCTGCGGTGCTGATGCGTGACCATGACTTCCCTCCTCAATGTAATTTGATCAAATGAATAATGGATAACACCATATGTAACGGCAGTATTTCTTGTGTAATGCAGGCATGCTTCCGACGTCAAAGCCATGCGAGATGCGGCCACGAGCCGGGACAAGCGCGCAGGGTGGTGTTTGCAAGGAGAGTATCGAGGCCCGGCATTTTTTACGGATTGCAGACTGGAAACTTCCGACAGGTGCGCACAGGCACAAGCGGCGCGATCTGCATCTGGTGATCGCCCCTGCAGTAGGATAAGGAGGTGGTTCTGCAAATCCACGTGTTGCGGCCCTGAGAGGCCCCGTGTCCATAAAGCGGTCACGCATCGTCCGTGTCGAAAACCTCTTGTAGCAGCGCGCACGCGCCGTTCCAGGACGTCTCCGCGGCACGCGCATTGTAGAAGAACCCTACGGCCTTGTCGTCGGGCGTGACCTTCTCCTCGCGCGTGAACGCGTGGTAGCAGCCGGCCCAGCACGACGATCTCGTAGCGAGCTCGCCGCGCCTCCATCTCGTCACGGAAGGCCAGCAGGCTGGCGTCGGGCACGAAAGGGGTCGCGCGCGCCGTGGTAGCACAGGCAGCGGGCGGTGACGGGCGCGGAGGCGGCGCCGCCCAGCTCGTCCAGGATGCCGTGGAAGCTGACGGCGGCGCGGAGCTCCGGGGGGGCGATGCGGGCCAGGTCCAGCACCACCTTGCCACCAAGGCAGTATCCCAGCGCGGCCACGCGACTCCCGTCCACCTCCGGCATCGCGGTCAGCGCGTCCATGGCGGCCTGCGCCCGGCGGGCGATAGCGGCGCGGTCCTGCTTGAGCGGCAGGTTGGCGGCGTCCTTCTCCTCGCCGAACACGCAGCGCCCCGCGCCAAACATGTCGAGCGCAAAGCCGACGTAGCCCATGCGCGCCAGGCGGTGCACCTTGTCCCGGATGAAGTCCTCCTGATGAGAGCAGTCGTATTACTTGTATTTATCCTTATGCGACACAGTGTTGCACAGGTGATTTCTGAAGCGACAAAATAGAATGCGATGCGCCGTCTCGCTGCAGGCCAGCCGCGTGCCACCTCCACGGGCGCAATGGCTTCTACCTGCGGGCCGATCGCCGTGTGGGCCACCAGCACGCCCGCCCGAGGGCCACCGTCCGGCGTAGCCTCCCAGGCCGCGTAGCCGCTCAGCTGCAGCTCGCCGTCGTGGTAAGTGATCTCGCGCGACTGCATGGCGCTCATCCGGGCACCAGCGGGTGGCGTGCCCTGTGTGTCTGCGGTGGCGACGGAAGCGGTGAGCCCACGCGCAACCGTCCCATCAGTAGAGGCGGGGCAGCACATCAGCACGCCTGGGCGCCACACCTCCGAAGACGAGCACGCCTAGCGGAAAGCTGAGTTGTACCTTGTGGTTGGCACGTTGGGAGATGTGCCGCGTTTGCGGGTAAGCGTGTTACTCCTCGCGAAGCCGAGAGCGTGCGGCGAGTCGTGCTCCGGGCAAGTGCCGCGGCGGGACGAGCCAACGCCTGGCACCTGACCAAGCACGCCCACTCCCCTGCAGACATCCAGGCGGTCGGAACCTCGGTTGGTGCCGCACAGACTGTACAGACTGACTGGTATGGAGATACAGACTGACTGGCTGCGACTGGGAAATAGTCGCCGACGTGCGATGCCCGCCCCCCCGATGCCGGCGGTATGTGCTGACCCGTCGCGACTACCAGTAGTACAGTAGTACAGTACAGTAGCATCACTCATCCATCCCGCCCTATGCGGGATGCGGGCCGCTATTAAGCGGCTTGCTGTGTTGATTTTCTAATTCTGGGGAACTGTCCTTTTTGTAATTCACACCAGTAGTACAGGAACCGGATATGGAATATTGGCATCAGCGTCTTGCAAGTACCATGCCAGTCCTGTCCCGGGGGCGAAAAAAAAACCATGTACAGGTAGTCAGCATTCCACGCGGGAGTGTACCTGGGTACCATGTACTCATTATTATTACTGCTGCTCACTGTTGCTTTCGGCTGCTGCTCTGAGAGTTTCATCGTGCCGGTACCGGGAATATCGATTTTGTGATCTAGTATATTGTTGGCTCCGAAACCAGCGCGCGCGCGGGCCGGCCACCGCGCTGTGCGCTACTTCATATCATATCGTAATCTCATCGTCGTACGCGCGGCGATTGCGCCGACATGCCTGCTGCTGCAGCATGCCCCGCTCGCGCAGCTCAGCGCAACTGCGGCGTTGATGCATGTCGGAATAAACCTGTAGTTACATGAGCGTGCATAATTGGTCATTAATGTAAGACAATCAATGGTAATAGGCGGTGTTGTGATCTACCGGTCACTGTTTAATATGTCACTGTGAAAGGACGATTTACCTGTGGGGCATATTATCAATCGGTCGCCGACGCGGGCGATGGCACCACACGAGGGGGGGAAACGAGGTGGGGACGGTCGGTGAAGGGGTGGGGGGTGTGACGACCAGCCGAGGGCATTGTCGTTAGACTTGCCGTCGTAAGTTACCTTTTGCGAGTCATCACTCCAATATCACTGGTGTTGCTTTCGGCTGCTTTCTTTGCTTTCGGTTGCTGCTCTGCGAGTCTAACCCTAAGCGACGGATGATCATTATATAAGATTGTGTGATCTAGTATAATGTTGGCTCCGAAACCAGCGCCGGTGAGCCGGCCGCCGCACGCTGCCACTGCATGACGCTCGTGCATGCGCAGTTGTGAGTATCTCCCCGACAGGATAGCCGAAAGTATAAGATCTTTGGCCACGTCTACGCGAGTGCGCGTTCCGATGGAAACATGGGAGCGATGGAGCGTTACCTGAATGTACGGGCTATACACTGTACGGTACCGAACGAAGCGCATCGTACATACCACAATAGGAGACACCGAAGCAACTACGACTACGAATCTACTACTGTGGAGGCCACGAGTGCAAAATACATAAACATGAGCATATGTGCACGAGTATGATGCAGAGGGATCATTTACGGATGTCAGAACAATAATTTACGGCGGACATATGCCGGAATTAAATGTATAAACTAGTTACGTGGACATAAGTCTGTTGTGGAGCGCAAGCCCTTCCAGCGCGGGCCCAGCCGCTCTAGCAGATAGACCGTAAAGAACCGATGGGGGGGGGGGGGGGGGGGGGGCGAAGAACTGTAGGTGGAAGGGCGTGCCAGACACGGACGAGGTTCGTCGAGACGATAAACCATAT
This sequence comes from Tetraselmis striata, assembly GCA_006384855.1. Classification (NCBI taxonomy): domain Eukaryota; kingdom Viridiplantae; phylum Chlorophyta; class Chlorodendrophyceae; order Chlorodendrales; family Chlorodendraceae; genus Tetraselmis; species Tetraselmis striata. The sequence continues at coordinate 4,311 of VCJN01001459.1, forward strand.
GGGATACGAAGGCGCCGGGCGGGCGGTCGGAATACAATGCGGATGCTGGCGCGCAGAGCAAAAGAATGAAAATCGAGTTATCCATATTCGCTCTGAGTGGTTGCTGTGCCGTACTGGCGATTTACCATTGTAAGCGAGCTGTAATAATTTTGGCTCGGTCCATTTTTGGGGGACGGCATCAGAGGAAAACGGAAAATGTCGCCGTAATTTTAGGCGCGGCTTGAAGACTTTGCATAGGTGTACGTACTACGTGATATCGTTGCGTAATATTCGGAAAGACGTCGGCGTGTAGATTGTATTGTCGACGATCAAATTTCACGGCACCCCGGCGGTCCTCTTCCACAGTCCCGCCCCCATCTCACCCCCAAAGCCATTGCCGTCCCGGGGGCTGCTCGACATTTCCAATTCGCAAGGCTCCTCTGGCGACCTTGCTGCTTATCTATTTCATTGCATGCATGCCAATACTGAGCGCGCGTGGGATATACTACTAACTCTTGAACCGGCGCTTGGTCCCGAAACGGGTATACCCATAGGGGTTTGCTGACTATATTTACCACCCGCTCCTTGGCTTTGGTTCCGGTGGTCCCACCCATCACTCCGATTCCTTGGCACGCGACAGCGGTAGTCAGCAAGCTAGCCTTGGTACAGCGGACCATACCTCTCCAGCAGAGGCTCCCCCGTCATGGCAGCTAGGGGGAGTGTCGTATTTTCATCTCCGGCTCCCCAGCCCATCTATGGGTCTCCGCCTAAGCTAGGGCCGCAATAACCACCTCCCATGTCCGGAGGTGGTACTCTACCGCCCGCATTCCGCACGCGGCTTTCCGGGAACAGTCCCATAGGGCAAACAGAACCGTCGTAGAAATCAGAAGTACTGGGCCCTGAGTGATTACTGCGGGGTGAAGACAACAAAGAGTGGGAGTCGTATAACAACGTAGTAAAAGGCTGACACCGTCGACTTCGGCCATAGGTGGCGTTATCTCCATTCCTTCGAGGGCACAAAGGTGGGTGCGGCTATGTACCTTGTGTGCCTGTCACGGGCACCCGCCGATGCCAGCGTGACATGGATTGCTTTCTGCATTATCGCACGTTTGCAGAAGTCACTCCGCTTGCCCAGCGCGACTTAGAGCTCTTATGTTGTAATCGTTAGAGATATGCTGAGAAACAATAAAGCAGGGGCACCCTTTCAGCGACACCTAGCGCCAGAGTTGACCCTTGGTCGCGGTAGCCCCCGCTCTCTGTCATCTACCAGCCAGCCATGCTCCATCAGTGATTCTCGGCTACTGCCTGTGAGTATTGGCCGCCAGCACTGACATCGATATCAAACACGCATGCATCGGCAGGGTGACGTACTTACATTGAGATATTCACTGCACAGCTATTCCGGCATCACATGTTGCAGATAGGATCCGTGCTACTGTCGCAAATGGGCGGCACCGGATCGTCCGACAGATGCAGAGCCAAGTTCAGCTGCGCATCCCGTATCACGTTTGGGGTTTCCGGCACAGCACAGCGCTCTCGCCAGTCACTGACGCCCGCATCCAACGTGCGCTTATCATCCGGGCCATGAACCGACCACCGCGCTTCTAGAGAAGCAAAGTTGCGATCGTCCCGAAGCACGCCATGAGCGCCGAGGAGATGAAAATGCGAGCTGCCGCCGAGTCGTCGCCGTCAGGGGTCGAAGTGGGCGTGGGCGTGGGCACGTCGACCCCAGGGGTGGGGGCGGGTGTTGCCGCAGACGTAGGAGCAGGCGTTGCCGCAGGAGTGGGAACAGGTGTTGCCCCTGGGGTGGGGGCGGGTGTGCCGGGTGCAGTGCCACCACCGGAAATGGAGGTGAAAGCTTGCCGGTAATTCTGCCCCTGACCGCTCGCGAAGTTGGTTCCCAGCTCCAGGGTGTCGTCTGCAGTTGTGAGGCACGCATGTCAGTCGCATACGTACACTGCTCCACACAGTTTTGGCCCCTACGTACATCCCCATGCTCACATGGCCACTGCTGTCACTCACCGCCGGAGTCAGGCGCTGTCCATGTGGCAGTCTGGGTGGTTGCTTCGCCCCATATCACCTTCTTGTTTTCGCTGGAGGGCGGAGTTGCGGTCAGCAGTGCGCAGCGTGTTGGTATCCACAAGGCAGGCAGACAACTCCCGGATGCGAGGTGTTGGAAGTGGTCACAACACGTGCTCGGACGCACCAATCGACAGCAATGCCGCCGGAGAGCGTCCCGATGTTCGCCACAATGATCCCCCTGCTGGAGGCTGGCTGACTAGTCTGCTTACACGGAGGGCACACATCAGTGTGCGGTTGTCTCATGGGCCGATGAGGAACTCGGTCCAGATACGAATGATGGGACGCATGCGGATATGGCCATTTGGTCAGCGGAGTGCAGAAAATAGGAATCCAGGGACAGCGCACCTGGATGGTGTACGTCTGCCCTGGGGCGTAGGCAGTCACATGCGAGCCGTTTGAATCCGTGAATGTGATGGTGATTTCACTGTTTGGAGAAAAAAGCAGCCAGGGACGGGATCAGCCTTGCTGTCGACATGAAAAATCCCTGGGTTTCCCGCCCCGCTGGGACAGCTCGGCTAATGGGAGCGCGTGTGTGCATGGCTGCACTTACTCATCTGGAACGGGAGGTCCATGACCGCGAAGGCCAGTGGTGGGCACGGTGCACCCCGGGTAACACGATGGGAAACCGTGTGCGGCGGCAATCAGAGCCAGCAGTACGCCGACACAGACAGCACGGCGGGAGTCGCGGGGTCGTCATCTGTGCACCTGCAAGGGCACGGCAGCTGACGCCTGAGGGTTGTGCAGACAGCAAAAACGCCGTGGCATGGTCTGCTACCAATAGTAGGGAGCCTGACACCCGAGAACCAGGCCCCTACTCCCTTAGCCTCTGGTGCCAGATATCACGGAAAGCGACGGCGTGACAGGATGCACCATATTTTTAAAATACACTACCCCCTAGACTTGTATATCTGCGGCGTTAGGCCACACAGACACAGCTGTCGCTGTCTGTGTGTAGTCGCTATTGCTGTAGTCACGTTGCTATCCAGCGACCAGCATGAGCTACGTCCGTACAATTGCCTTCAGACGCTGCTGTTCCGGCATCGCTTGGGGGGTGCTGAGCCAGTGCGACAGGGACTAAATTGCGCATGATACTGAAGCTATCGTGCTACTCGGTGTTGGTACACTGGTACACCGCCAACTCGTAAGGGATAGAGCGCACCCCTTACACCGTAGCCCGCATAACGTATGAGTACCCGCAGTATTCACTAGGACGGCCCAGCCGCGAGATAGTGCCGAGTCGCGTATCGGGCTACGGTGTAAGGGGTAGTGTATCGGTTCACGATAACTAGTTATTATGGGCCGATGGGTGCTTCACATTCCTGGAGACAAACAGGAGATATGCACACCTGCAAATCTTTTACAATGCCGATCAAAGTTCGCAGTGTGTCGCTGGCGGCTCCTACCCGTAGCGTGCTCGTCAAGTGTTCCTTATTGCCGGTCCATCTCAGGCGGCAAACCTCAGTCACACCACCACCCAACAGCTACTAGTGCACCCGCAAGCTCACTCTTTATGCGCTGCCCCCGATGTGCCCGACTCGGCATCCGTAGCGCTAACGGCGGTACCAGTACTTGACCAACGACTGATGCACCGGCTTGGCGCACAGGTACGCCGGTTCGGCGGGCGTACTCGCGCGAGCCGTCGGCTCCTTCCATCGCATTGCGGCCTTCGGACGCACCCGCACAGTGTACGCTCTCGAGGACGAGGACGTCGCCAGACAGATCCGTCGGGTACTTACTATTTTACCTACATATCCATGGGGGCCATGCTAATCTTCACTTGGGTACCAGGGTGGTCACTTCAGAGTAGCGGTCCATTCACACGGACAGTTTCTCTGTGCCTTTTAGTTCCGTGCATTATACGTGCATGCAAGAATGCAAGATGGCATACTGAGTATATATGTTAAGACCCATATGAAAACGTGACACATGTGCACATGTGTCGCCACATGTGCACATGTGTCATCGGGGGACACATCTGCACATGTGTCATGTTGCTTTTGACACATGTGCACATGTGTTGCCTCGTGACACATCTGCATATGTGTCAAAATCAAAACGACACATATGCACATGTGCTAGCACATGTACACATATGTCATTTTCCGGCTGATCACGACACATGTGCACTTGAGGCATGAACAGTATGGCTCATGTGCACATGTGTGGCCCGACACGTGACACATGTACACATGTGTCATTTTCGAGTGTGAGATAAGACACATATGAATATACGTTCATTTTCGTCCGCGGAATTCGAGCGTGGGGTTCTAATTTTAATTTAGAATTATTGCAATATAAATATTCCGGAAGGCACAAATTAATTTATTTAAGCATGCCGGCCACTCGTTTGATGCCCTTAAATGTATATTAAGGCACTACAGAGCAAAATCAGCCAGCAATATACAAGAGGATGTCGTCAGCATTCAGACAATGGCAAAGTTAGTGTTGGCAGGTGTCATATCATTACATTGCTGCGCACTTTAGGACACGGACATGGGTCAGAACTTGGCTAGTGGAAGCACCCTCGTCGTAAATGTTCTGACATTTACTGTTGCCATTGTGACACCGGGAGTTGCATTTCCTGCGTGCTTTGCGGCATGCACATACATTGGTTCTGCACGGACCCTTGCAACTACACCTCAACACACCCTGGCCAGCAAATAGGGATACAGAAGCCGAAGCATTGCGCACTGATATCTGTTTCCAGTTGGCTTCTCTCGCAATTGTTCAAGCACACCCGCAGCCCGTGTTGCACTGGGACACTGTCACGCACAGGATCAATATCCCCATGGCCAAAAGATGGCCTTATGACTCCAGCCTTGGTCGCAAGCCTGAAAGGTCATGCTCATTCACCTGAAAAATCAGTTCAAAGCCATGATATGTCACACACCCAATAAATCAAAACCACAAGCACATAGTACGTAGGCAATGCCATACCAAAAATACATTTACATATACATAGGGATTGTTACCTCGATGACGATGCACACCAAACATTGTGCATCTGGCTTGGAGCGGTCGATGCTTGGAATTGGGATACGGACGACATCGCCAACCAATGGTGCTGGCCTATGACGTGCAGCCATTCTGGTCCGCATTGCCATGGCTTGCTTGGCCTGAACGTCAGCACACCTAGGCCTGATGGCTTGGCGCTCTGGCGTGTCTGCGACGTCTGGGTCTAATTGGACAGACCGCTCCCGTGACTCAGAGCGCACCCAGCAGGACGTCAAACACAAACGCCCAAAGAATGCGCGGCTGAAGGCGCTCGCTACGCTGCCGTCTGCAGCCATCTCCACGGGCACCTCCTCTTGTTTCTACACCCAGCACACCACGTCGGCGACGCCGCAGCACCTCCGCCAGCCGCATCCCGTCCTTCGCGTCCACGTTCACGCCCTGCCAACTATGGACTTCAGATTGGACTTCACTAATGGACATTCTGACTTCAGATGGACGAGTCCTAGCTAATCTTCTCTGTATCGTTCTCTGTATCGTTCGTTATTGTTCGTAATTTTATCAGGTGTTCTCGAGAGAACGATATCACGCGGTCTCGCAACGTTTATCTATCTGAACTTTTTACCTGATTGCCTCTCCAGCAGAGGCTCCCCCGTCATGGCAGCGAGCGGGGTATCGTCTTTCCATCTTTAGCTCCCCAGTCTATCTATTGGTCTCCGCCTAAGCTAGGGCCGCAATAGCCACCTCCCATGTCCGGAGGTGGTACTCTACCGCCCGCATTCCGCACGCGGCTTTCCGGGAACAGTCCCATAGGACCAACAGAACCGTCGTAGAAATCAGTACTGGGCCCTGAGTGATTACTGCGGGGTGAAGACAACAAAGAGTGGGAGTCGTATAACAACGTAGTAAAAGGCTGACACCGTCGACTTCGGCCATAAGTGGCGTTATCTCCATTCCTTCGAGGGCACAAAGGTGGGTGCGGCTATATACCTTGTGTGCCTGTCACGGGCACCCGCCGATGCCAGCGTGACATGGATTGCTTTCTGCATTATCGCACATTTGCAGAAGTCACTCCGCTTGCCCAGCGCGACTTCGAGCTCTTATTTTGTAATTGTTAGAGATATGCTGAGAAACAATAAAGCAGGGGCACCCTTTTAGGGACACCTAGCGCCAGAGTTGACCCTTGGTCCCAGTAGCCCCCACTCTCTGTCATCTACCAGCCAGCCATGCTCCATCAGTGATTCGCGGCTACTGGAACGACGACGGCAGCGAAGACGCTTGAAGGTTGACTGGTGTCGACGACGGCAACAACTACGGCAGCGACGAGGACGAAGAGAGCGAAGAGGACGAGGACGAAGACAGCGACGAGGACGAGGACGGCGACGAGGACGAAGGAAACGCAAGCGGAAAAAAAGCTGCCGCTGCCTCTGCCGCTCGTCAAGCTGAACATGAGGCTACTGCCTGCGAGTATTGGCCGCCGGCACTGACATCGACATCATACACGCATGCATCGGCAGGGTGACTTACTTACATCAAGATATTCACTGCACAGCTATTCCGGCATGACATGTTGCAACTCAGATCCGTGCTACTGTCGCAAATGGGCGGCACCGGATCGTCCGACAAATGCAGAGCCAAGTTTAGCTGCGCATCCCGTATCACGTTTGGGGTTTCCGGCAGAGCACAGCGCTCTCGCCAGTCACTGACGCCCGCATCCAACGTGCGCTTAACATCCGGGCCATGAACCGACCACCGCGCTTCTAGAGAAGCAAAGCTGCGATAGTCCCGAAGCACGCCATGAGCGCCGAGGAGATGCAAATGTGGGCTGCCGCCGAGTCGTCGCCGTCAGGGGTCGAAGTGGGCGTAGGCGTGGGCACGTCGACCCCAGGGGTGGGAGCAGGTGTTGCCACTCGGGTGGGGGCGGGTGTTGCCAGTGGGGTGGGGGCGGGTGTGCCGGGTGCAGTGCCACCACCGGAAATGGAGGTGAAAGCTTGCCGGTAATTCTGCCCCTGACCGCTCGCAAAGTTGGTTCCCAGCTCCAGGGTGTCGTCTGCAGTTGTGAGGCACGTATGTCAGCCGCACACGTACACTGCTCCACACAGTTTTGGCCCCTACATATATCCCCATGCTCACATGGCCACTGCTGTCACTCACCGCCGGAGTCAGGCGCTGTCCATGTGGCAGTCTGGGTGGTTGCTTCGCCCCATGTCACCTTCTTGTTCTCGCTGGAAGGTGGAGTCGCGGTCAACAGTGCCCAGCGCGTCAGTATCAGCAAGGCCGGCAGTCAACTCCCTGATGCGAGGTGCTGGAAGTGGTCACAACACGTGCTTGGACTCACCAACCAACAGCATTGCCGCCGGAAAGCGTCCCGATGTTCACCACAATGATCCCCCTGCTGGAGGCTGGCTGACTAGTCTGCTTGCACGGAGGCCACACATCAGTGTGCGGTTGTCTCATGGGCCAATGAGGAACTCGATCCAGATACGAATGATGGGACGCATGCGGGGGCCCAGGTATGGCCATATGGTCAGCGGAGTGCAGAAAATAGGAATCCAGGGACAGCGCACCTGGATGGTGTACGTCTGCCCTGGGGCGTAAGCAGTCACAGGCGAGCCGTTTGAATCCGTGAATGTGATGGTGATTTCACTGTTTGGAGAGAAAAGCAGCCAGGGACGGGATCAGCCTTGCTGTGGACATACAAAAATCCCTGGGTTTCCCGCCTCGCTGGGACAGCTTGGATAATTGGAGAGTGCGGGTGCATGGCTGCACTTACTCATCTGGAACGGGAGGTCCGTGACCGCCAAGGCCGGTGGTGGGCACGGTGCACCCCGTGTAGCGCGCTGGGAAACCGTGTGCGGCGGCAATCAGAGCCAGCAACACGCCGACACAGACAGCAGGCGAGAGTCTCGTGGTCGCCATCTGTGCACCTGCAAGGGCACAGTAGCTGACGCCTGAGGGTTGTGCAGACAGCAAAACGCCATGGCATGGGCTGCTACCAATAGTAGGGAGCCTGACACCAGGACCAAGCCTGTGCTCCCTTAGCCTCTGGTACCAGATATCACGGAAAGCGACGGCGTGACAGGATGCACCACATATGTAAAATACACCGTTCACCTATCTGTGTATCTCTGCGACTTTAGGACCTTGGAAAGATGCCGGCGTCTGTATGTAGTCGGTATTGCTGCAGTCACGTTGTTATCCAGCGACCAGCATGAGCTACGTGCGTGCAATTGCCTTCAGCCGCAGCTATTCCGGCATCGCTTGGGGGTGCTTAGCCAGTGCGGCAGCGAATAAATTGCGCATGATACTGAAGCCATCGTGCAACTCGGTCTTGGCATACTGATATACCGCCAACCTGTAAGGGATAGAGCGCGCTCCATACACCGCACCCCGTATGAGTACCCGCCGTGTTCACGAGGACGGCCCAGCCGCGAGATAGTGCCGAGTCGCGTATCGACGAATAGTTATGACGGGCCGATGGGTGATGCTTCACATTCCTGGAGACTAACAGGAGATTTGCACGCCTGAAATCCTTTACAATACCGATTAAAGTATAAGCAGTGCCGCACGTCGCTGGCGGCTCCTATCAGTAGCGTGCTCGTCAAGTGTTATTGCCGGTCCATCGGCCACCGGACACACCAAGGGGGCAAACCTCAGTAACACCACCACCCAAAAGCACGCGAACAGCTGCAAATGCACCCGCGAGGTCACTCTTTATGTGCTGCCCCCGATGTTCCCGACTCGGCATCCGTAGCGCTAACGGCGGCGCCAGTACTTGACCAACGACAATTGCACCGGCTTAGCGCACAGGTACGCCGGTTCGGCGGGCATACTAATTGGCGTACTCGCGCGAGCCGTCGACTAGCGACTACTTCCATCGCAATTGCGGACTTCGGACGAACCCGTACAGTGTACGCTAGTCGAGGACGGGAAGAACGCCGCAGTCACAAAGCAGTGGATCCGTGGTCTTCGATCCATGGCCGGGCCCTCGAGATATCAGCTTCCCCCGACCTCACGCAGCGCCCGCTGTGCTTTCCCTTGTTTGAATTATTTTGGTGATGGGAGCAGCGAGAGACGTGTTCGCCCTCACCGCACGTGCGTACGTAGCCAACGATTCGAAGGGCGGCAGATGACGTGAGAGAGCAGAAGAAGATTAAAGTGGGTGGCGCCTGGGCGGATGTCGACTGCGGGACTGGGTGTGTATGTGTACTGCCGGCGGCGGGGAGTTGGCGATTTATCTGTCACCCGATCTATGTGCTTACAGTGTTGGTCAGATACAGTATTCGCAGGAACAAAACCGTCAGAGCAGCAGCTAACAGTTGCGCTGTCGGGGTGCTTGCGGGGCCGCCGGGCAACGTCCTACGAGTGGCAGCAACTCGATCAACTGCGACCTCGAGCACTGAGCTGCTCACCCTGCCTGGATATGCGATACGTGCACGGTGATAAGGATGTCTCTCAACGCCCGCGGCTCGCGGGAGGCTCCGCGTCCTGCCGTGGTGGGATCAAGTGGGTGTGCGACTGGAGCGCGTCGCGCTGCACGAGCTACCTGCTATCGCCTCGCCAATGCTGCGAGCGAACTTGCGCTTACGAAGCGCATGCACGACGGAGGGTGGCGTGTCAGAAACTTACTTGATGGCTGGGCAGGATTACGCGAGGGGGGAGGTGGAGCAGTCGGGGGTGCGGGGCGAGGGATTGGAAGTGCCAGCTGTTGCGTCTTGGCACTCGACTTTACGCGACCCGTGCCATTGACAGGGAGGTGCCATACCATTTCCACCGGGGTGATGGGGGGTGTTCCGGCGCAGCCGTAGCGACAACTCAGCGTACGGGTACTAATTCGACCAATAACGCCCCTGTACATGCCGCCACAATAGGTACGGGTACTAATTCGTGTACTAATTCACCCCAGCGAGGGCTGACAGGCCGCTATTTCGGCGATTTTTTAGTACGGGTACTAATTCGTGTACTAATTCGCCGAATTACCTGGCATTGGCCAATCATCGCGCGCCAAAGATATAAAATAGAAGCCCGCCGTATACAGTATAATTCAGACCGTGGGATGCTGAATTAGTTATACGGATCTTGGTAGCGCGCTCAGCTGCCGTCAGATCCCGCCCCGAACCTGACCGAAGCAGCGCCCTGGAGGGGCCAGTACCAGTAGGCAAGTAGGTGGATTTGTTACTGCCCTTTTTGTAATTCACACCAGTAGGCAAGACGAGTTCTGAGCATCTATTGGGCGTCCACTTTCATAGTGTGGTTTAGGAGACAATCCCCCCCCAGATTCCCCCCCCCCCCCCCCCCCCCAAGTCAGTTAGACCGTCACCCGATTCCTTGTTTAGGGCACTTGCGCACGCAAGAATGATGCAACTCCAACCATGCATGCTTATTTTATTGAGAGGGATGCTATGGTGCAACAACAATAATGGTAGTAGGGCAATGCAATGTGCAAAAATGGCACATGTGGCGTTGGGCCATGTGCAGAAGCCCTTCAGGGGGTCAAGATATTGGGTGGGGGGAGGGTCTTTTGGCCCTTTTACTTACATGGACTTGGAGGGGATGTCTATGCCACTTAAGTCTCCGCCCTGGGACGCTTCCTAGACACTCCGGTGGCCATGTTGGCCTTGTGTGCGGCTGCCTGCGCCGCATGCGTTGCAATGGCGGCCCTAACATGTGACATCCTGATCCTACTTCTGACAGGATACTTCACACCCTCACCCCTGCACTTGTCACACAACGGCAGGATAGTGCTGAAGGGAATGCCTTCTTCAACAGTGGCCTCTAAATCACCAACACATTGAGAGCACAAGGAGGGGTTTGACCAAGATGCAACCTGGGGAGTCCGGCCACGCTTGGAGTAAAACTGTGGCTCCACATGCATATGGCACTCCGGATCCTGGGCAGTGTAAGTGGAAGATGTCGTGGAAGGGATGCTCCTCAGGGAGTGGTTGGCCACCACACACATAGTCTTGGCTGGCAATAGCATCCTGCAAAACATCCTTTGCAATGCGCCTGCAAGCTGCGATGTCTGCTCTGCTGGGTGGCTGTTCCTCACTGGTATGTGACGGCTGCATCGTGCTGGGTGCCCTCAGCGAGAAAATGACGCGAGGTTTGGCACACTCCTTGCACTGCACAGTGCCCCTGGCCAGTTGGAAATGGAAGGGTGCGCCTCCGGGTGTAGAAATATCCAGGCAGTTATCAGGCATCTCTGGTTGGGCTGTACAAACTCTGCCGCCCCGGCCTGTGCGGCCACCTCTGCTCCCACGACCTCCTCTGCGGCCTCTGCCTCCACGGCCACCAGGTGACTCATGGAATGATGCCTCCTTTGCTTTCTGCTTGGCAACCATGGAGGGTTGATGTTCTATCGTGAAGGGTTGGAGGCTGCAATCCTCAAAGGACATGTAGCTGAGCTTGTCGCTCTGCCCACCTTCAGAAGCGGCCTTGGGGACAGGGGCTGGCATGCGCATCTTCTGCACTTGATTTACCATTGTACACGAATTGTAATAATTTTGGCTCGGTCCATTGTTTGGGGACGGCATCTGAGGAAAACGGAAAATGTCGCCGCAATTGTAGGCGCGGCTTTAAGGCTTTGCATAGGTGTACGTACTAGGTGATATCGTTGAGTAATATTCGGAAAGACGTCGGCGTGTAGATTGTATTGTCGACGATCAATTTCACGGGCACCCCGGCGGTCCTCTTCCACAGTCCCGCCCCACCTCACCCCCAAAGCCATTGCCGTCCCGGGGGCTGCTCGACATTTCCAATTCGCAAGGCTCCTCTGGCGACCTTGCTGCTTATCTATTTCATTGCATGCATGCCAATACTGAGCGCGCGTGGGATATACTACTAACTCTTGAACCGGCGCTTGGTCCCGAAACGGCTATACGCAGGAGGCGTTTGCTGACTATATTTACCACCCGCTCCTTGGCTTTGGTTCCGGCGGTCCCACCCATCACTCCGATTCCTTCGCACATGACAGCGGTGCACAGCAAGCTAGCCTTGGTACAAAGGGCCATGCCTCTCCAGCAGAGGCTCCCCCGTCATGGCAGCGAGCGGGGCATCGTCTTTTCATCTCCAGCTCCCCAGTCTATCTATGGGTCTCCGCCTAAGCTAGGGCCGCAATAACCACCTCCCATGTCCGGAGGTGGTACTCTACCGCCCGCATTTCGCACGCGTCTTTCCGGGAACAGTCCCATAGGACCAACAGAACCGTCGTAGAAATCAGAAAGACCGAGCCCTGAGTGGCTACTGCAAGGTAAAGATGACAGAGTGGGAGTCGTGTACCACTTTACTTTCGTGTAGCGAAGTAAAGGCTGACACCGTGAACTTCAGCCATAAGCGGCATTACCTCCATCCCTCCGGGGGCACGAAGGTGGGTGTCGCTATATACCTTGTGTGCCTTTCACGGGTCCTCGCCCAATGCAAGCCAAAGTCACGTGTGTGTAAAGATTGTTTTCTGCGTTCTCGCTTGGTTGCAGGAGTCACTCCGCTTGCCGAGCGCGACTTCGAGCTCTTCTTTTGTAATTGTCAGAAATATGCTGACAGCAATAATTACGCAGGGGCACCCTATGAGTGACGCCAGAGTTGACCTTTGGTTACGGTAGCCCCCGCTCTCTGTAATCTACCAGCCAGCCATGCTCCATCAGTGATTCGCGGCTACTGCCCGCGAGTACTGGCCGCCGGCACTGACATTAACACCAAACACGCATGCATTAGCTGGGTGACTTGCTTACATCGACGTATTCACTGCACAGCTATTCCGGCAGGGCATGTTGCAGATCGGATCCGTGCTAATGTCGCAAATGGGCGGCACCGGATCGTCCGACAAATGCAGAGCCAAGTTTAGCTGCGCATTCCGTGTCACGTTTGGGGTTTCCAGCACAGCACGGCGCTCGCGGCAGTTACTGACGCCCGCATCCAACGTGCGCTTAACATCCGGGCCATAAACCGGGCACCGCGCTTCTAGAGAAGCAAAGCTGCGATCGTCCCGAGGCACATCATGAGCGCCGTGGAGATGACAATGTGGGCTGCCGCCGAGTCGTCGCTGTCAGGGGTCGAAGTGGGCGTAGGCGTGGGCACGTCGACCTCAGGGGTAGCGGTGGGTGTTGCCGCAGACGTAGGAGCAGGCGTTGCCGCAGGAGTGGGAGCGGGTGTTGCCGCTGGGGTGGGAGCAGGTGTTGCGGCTGCGGTGGGAGCAGGTGTTGCGGCTGCGGTGGGGGCAGGTGTTGCCACAGGAGTGGGAGAAGGTGTTGCGGCTGCGGTGGGAGCAGGTGTTGCGGCTGCGGTGGGGGCAGGTGTTGCCACAGGAGTGGGAGCAGGTGTTGCCGCAGGAGTGGGGGCAGGTGTTGCCGCTGGGGTGGAAACAGGTGTTGCCACAGGAGTGGGAGCCGGTGTTGCCGCTGGGGTGGGAGCAGGTGTTGCCGCTGGGGTGGGGGCAGGTGTTGTGGCTGGGGTGGGAGCAGGTGTTGCGGCTGGGGTGGGGGCGGGTGTAGCGGGTGCAGTGCCACCACCGGAAATGGAGGTGAAAGCTTGCCGGTAATTCTGCCCCTGACCGCTCGCAAAGTTGGTTCCAAGCTCCAGGGTGTCGTCTGCAGTTGTGAGGCACGCATGTCAGTCGCATACGTACACTGCTCCACACAGTTTTGGCCCCTACATACATCCCCATCCTCACATGGCCACTGCTGTCACTCACCGCCGGATTCAGGCGCTGTCCATGTGGCAGTCTGTGTGGTTGCTTCGCCCCATGTCACCTTCTTGTTCTCGCTGGAGGTGGAGTCGCGGTCAACAGTGCCCAGCGCGTCAGTATCAGCAAGGCAGGCGGTCAACTCCCTGATGCGAGGTGCTGGAAGTGGTCACAACACGTGCTTGGACTCACCAACCAACAGCATTGCCGCCGGAAAGCGTCCCGATGTTCGCCACAATGATCCCCCTGCTGGAGGCTGGCTGGCTAGTCTGCTTACACGGAGGCCACACATCAGTGTACGGTTATCTCATGGGCCAATGAGGAATTCGATCCAGATACGAATGATGGGACGCATGCAGATATGGCCATTTGGTCAGCGGAGTGCAGAAAATAGGAATCCAGGGACAGCGCACCTGGATGGTGTACGTCTGCCCTGGGGCGTAGGCAGTCACAGGCGAGCCGTTTGAATCCGTGAATGTGATGGTGATTTCACTGTTTGGAGAGAAAAGCAGCCAGGGACGGGATCAGCCTTGCTGTGGACATCAAAAAATCCCTGGGTTTCCCGCCTCGCTGGGACAGCTTGGATAATTGGAGAGTGCGGGTGCATGGCTGCACTTACTCATCTGGAACGGGAGGTCCGTGACCGCCAAGGCCGGTGGTGGGCACGGTGCACCCCGTGTAGCGCGCTGGGAAACCGTGTGCGGTGGCAATCACAGCCAGCAACACGCCGACACAGACAGCAGGCGAGAGTCGCGTGGTCGCCATCTTTGCACCTGCAAGGGCACAGCAGCTGACGCCTGAGGGTTGTGCAGACAGAAAAACGCCGTGGCATGGTCTGCTACCAATAGTAGGGAGCCTGACACCCGAGAACCAGGCTCGTACTCGCTTAGCCTCTGGTACCAGATATCACGGAAAGCGACGACGTGACAGGATACACCATATTTTTAAAATACACTACCCCCTAGACTTGTATCTCTGCGGCGTTAGGCCCTTAGACAGCTGTCGCTGTCTGTGTGTAGTCGCTATTGCTGTAGTCACGTTGCTATCCAGCGACCAGCATGAGCTACGTCCGTACAATTGCCTTCAGACGCTGCAGTTCCGGCATCGCTTGGGGGGTGCTGAGCCAGTGCGACAGGGACTAAATTGCGCATGATACTGAAGCTATCGTGCTACTCGGTGTTGGTATACTGATACACCGCCAACTCGTAAGGGATAGAGCGCACCCCTTACACCGTAGCCCGCATAACGTATGAGTACCCGCCGTGTTCACTAGGACGGCCCAGCCGCGAGATAGTGCCGAGTCGCGTATCGAAAAAGTTATTACGGGCCGATGGGTGCTTCACATTCCTGGAGACTAACAGGAGATTTGCACACCTGAAATCTTTTACAATACCGATCAAAGTTCGCAGTGTGTCGCTGGCGGCTCCTATCCGTAGCGTGCTCGTCAAGTGTTCCTTATTGCCGGTCCATCGGCGAGCGGACGAATCTCAGGCGGCAAATCTCAGTCACACCACCACCCAAAAGCACGCCAACAGCTACTAGTGCACCCGCAAGCTCACTCTTTATGCGCTGCCCCCGATGTGCCCGACTCGGCATCCGTAGCGCTAACGGCGGTACCAGTACTTGACCAACGACTGATGCACCGGCGTGGCGCACAGGTACGCCGGTTCGGCGGGCGTACTAATTGGCGTACTCGCGCGAGCCGTCGGCTACTTCCATCGCATTTGCGGCCTTCGGACGCACCCGCACAGTGTACGCTAATCGAGGACGGGAAGAACGTCGCAACCAGACAGCAATGAATCCGTGGTCTTCGATCCAAGGCCGAGCTCTCGAGATATCAGCACCCCGCGACCTCACGCAGCGCCCGCCGTGCTTCCCCTTGTTTGAATTATTTTGGTGTTGGGAGCAGCGAGAGACGTGTTCGCCCTCACCGCACGTACGTAAGTTGCCAACGAATCGAAGGTCGGTAGATCACGTCAGAGAGCAGAGGAGGACTGAAGTGGGTGGCGCCTGGGCAGATGTCGAGTGCGAGACTGCGTGTCTATGTGTACTGCTGGCGGCGGGGAGTTTGCGACATATCTGTCACCATATCTATGTGTTCAGAATTTTGGTCAGATATATACGGTATTAATCGCAGTAACAAAACCATAGTAGAGCAGCAGCCAACAATTGCGCCGTCGAGGTGCGTGCGGGGCCGCCGGGCGACGTTCTACGAGTGGCAGCAACTCGATCAACTGCGACCTCGAGCACTGAGCTGATCACCCTGCCTGCTGAATGCGATACGTGCACGATGATAAGGATGTCTCTCAACGCCCGCGGCTCGCGGGAGGCTCCGCGTCCTGCCGTAATGGGGTCAAGTGGGTGCGACTCGATCGCGCCGCGCTGAGCGAGGTACTGTACCTGCCATCGCCTCGCCAATGCTGCGAGCGAACCTGCGCTCACGAAGCGCATGCACGACAGTGTGTGGCGTGGCAGGAAACTTACTTGTTGGCTGGGCAGGCTTATGCGAGGGGGGAGGTGGAGCAGTCGGGGGTGCGGGACGAAAGGTCGGGAAATGGGTCGATGCCGGCTGCTGCGTCTTGGCACTCGATTTCAACGCGATCCGCGCCATATATTGACGACCAGGCGGCGCCATCAGCTAATCGTCATCCGCGGCGCGGCCATTGACAAATTGATTTATTTCAAATGGATGAGGTAGGCAAGGGAGATTAGCCGAAACGTGCACATGCTTAGTTACACAGAAAGGGCGGGGATTTTTTTATTTTTATTTTTTTGCAATGAGCCACAAAAAAGGAGGGCGGGTTGTGCGGGCAGGAGGCCAGCACAAAACTAAGAGAGTGGTCCCACCTAGCGGACGATGATGGTTTTCTAAAATTTGATGGGTAATGGGGTGACCGATGTTTTCGCCGAGGGCGGCACGCAAAGTGCCGCCGCACATCGGCATGATCCCAGTGCTGAAGCCTGCCCGCGCTCGAATACTGGCGTGGCGCAGAGGCCGGCACGGGATTTGAGTACCGCAGATTGCGGGACCAACCGCCCCAGTGGCGCATTTTATTAAGGGGCACGCAAGCTATGTTTGCGCCAGACGCCGCGCCCTTTCGTAAGGAGTGCGAGGTCCACATGAACCCTTCGGGGGGGGGGGGGGGGGGGGGGGGGGGCGCGATTGATATCGATGCGGCCGACGGCCCGCTGGAGCTTGTCGCCAGGGTGAAGGCGTTCCACGTAAGGGGCGGGGTAGCACCGTCGCCAGGGAGCGCCCAGAATGGGCCAGGTTGCTTGGCGGAGGGGCCCACCCATATACCGCGTCGCGGTAGGTGATGAAGCGGCGTAGACGGGTTGTGAGGTCCAAGTGGGCACGGTGGTGGCCGGGATTTGAAGTAGGGGCTTGACCCCGTGTCAACGCTTGAGATGCCCCCCCCTTCTCGCGATTTACGAAGAGGGTGATGTTGTTGGCGTCGACGGCCATGTCGCTGAGTCGGCAGGGGGGAGAAGGGGGGGGGGGGGGCTCGATTGATGCGGCCGACGGCCCGGTGGAGCTTGTCGCTAGGGTGGAGGCGTTCCACGTAAGGGGCGGGGTAGCACCGTCGCCAGGGAGCGCCCAGAATGGGCCAGGTTGCTTGGCGGAGGGGCCCACCCATATACCGCGTCGCGGTAGGTGATGAAGCGGCGTAGACGGGTTGTGAGGTCCAAGTGCGCACGGTGGTGGCCGGGATTTGATGAAGTACTAGGGGCTTGAACCCGTGTCATAGCTTGCGATGTCCCCCCTTCTCGCGAGTGACGAAGAGAGTGATGTTGTGGGCGTTGACGGCCATGTCGCTGAGTCGGCAGGAGACGCTGGACTCATCACGGGAGTAGAACATCGAGCACACCGCGGCTGCGCCGTATAGCGCCGAAAGATGTTGTCGTATAGTCGGTGTTAGTCGTGGGAAGGGTAGCATGGTCGTCGAGGATGTCGGTGATGACGTCGCAAGGCAAAGGGGCGCGCCGAAGCCCCTCTTTGGTCTTGAGCTGCCGGATGTAAAGCGCGCGCTTCATGTCGACGATGGTTGGGCCGGTGGCTGGGGCGCAGCATCCCGACCGGTGTGACGCAGGATCGAAGGAAGGTGTTGATGGCCTAGAGATAGGCTTGCACAGAGCCGGCGCCGATGGTGCCGCGCTACGCAATCTCTGTGTAGCGGACACATGTAGACTCGGTGCAGTCAAGGCGGAGGTGCCTTCCTCGTCGATGCAACACTCAGCGAAGAGGCGAATCTTGCCTTCGTAGTTTGAGCAGGTGCTGGCCGTGAGCGATGTAGTCAGGAGGTCGAGCACCTTGGCGCCCCACTCGTCCGTGCGTGACGAAACGCGCCGTAAGCTGCTGCAAGGATCGACGGCGGTGCTCGTTGGGCGGTGACGACGGGAACAGGTGTAGCACGAAGGTGATGCCAGGAAGGTAGGGTGTTGTAGCCGTCTATCTCGTAACGGGCGTCGCATCACGAGTACCTGGCCCGTCGGGCCGCATGCGAGAGACCGCTACGCGAGCGACCAGCAAAGCGCGGGATAGCGCGACAGGTAGGGACGGGCGCGCCAGAAAGGGGGAGACTCGCGATTTGGAAGACATAACACAGCCGGAGGGGTAGGCCCCGGCGAGGGTAAGGGAAGGACGACGACCCGCGCGGGGGCTGGTCAGAGTGAGGGAGTCCCGCTCATGCCGACGACTCTAGTCTAGTGCTACTTCTTCCGCGGGAGAAAGCTCTGCAATTTGGGAGAAATACATGCCTATTTCTCCCGCGGGAGAAATAGCGACCTAATACATCGCACTGTACTTTCCAAGGGCGCGCCGTGCACATCCCGTCGTCACTCAGCCTTCGTTGTCGGCGCGTCGTCGTCGTAGAGGGGCCAAGCAAGCACGACAAGACGATGCCAGCCCTACGCCCCGACCACGGCGCGGCGGAGGATGCGTAGCCGTCGCATCCCGCAGCCTCCCCCTCCTCGGCCTAGTCGACCGGACCCATCGCCTAGCAACACCGTAAAACTTGGCGACGGGTGTTGACGGGAACTGCGAGTTGCGGCGCTGCGGCTCGTCGTGGGTCGTCGCGACTCCTCTCTCGGTTACGTCCAGCTAGCTTCCCCCACGCCGCCCCTCCCCGCCCCGACTCAGCCCTCGCAGCCCTAGGCTCCCAGTCAGCCATTCATTTGCATAGCCATGCGTAGCTAACCGGCGTGAGGTGGGGCGGAGATCACCACAGATGAGCGCGTTGGGTGGGCGGTGCGGTTTGATCCCATCCCACAGCCAACCCGCCTTGACTGTGTCGAATTGCATCAACTAGCGGCTTCGTTTTGTTCAAAGCCGTGTTCTAGGGATTTCCTTTCCCTCCGTTATCAAAAGAGCCGACGTTTTGCTCCCTTGAAAACAAGGTTTATGATGCCAACATCGCTTAACACCGCAACCGTGCATCCAATGACCAACCTAACATTTGTTTTGAATCACTGTTTGGCGGACAAATACCGGCCGCCCGATCGATGCGCTATCGACCGCCATGATCCCGCAGCGAAGCGGGCAGGCGACACGTCGTTGTCCGGCTGGCTACAACTCGTACTTGCGGCAGTCCCCTGTTGACTTGAAAGTTTTATAAATTTTACTACATAAGTATTGTCCTAGCATACGGGTGGCACTGCCGATGCACCTCCCAGGACCCCTTTTTAGATAATGTGCCATGCCCTTTCCGGCTCAAACTCAGACGAAATGATCACGGATAAATTACGAATGTGAAAACGCTGTGCCGGCACCCCGATTACTACATCAAATATTCACGTTCTTACTCAAAGTGCGTAACCATACAAAACAATATAGCGACTCTGGGTATTCGTAATATGGTCGTTATATCCAGCCGTATAATCAAATTTCGCAGCAGCAGACGGCGTGGGGTACCATCAATTAAATAGTACACCCCTGCACATAAGTTTGGGGTCCATTTTCGGCAGTCTCAAGGATTCAGAAGTCTAGGGTACCTGAACGTAGGGTACATGAGTTGAAACCCTGGAATCTCAGAGGGTTTTATAAAATCTGCGTGACGAGTGGCTCAAACCGAAGCTTAAAGACCTTTGACTAGGGTGTCACGCTGCACTTGGTGCGTGGATGGGCGTCGCCTGCAACTGCACAAAAAACCAGGGTCGGTATCACGCACACCCCGACGCGCGTGCATAGGCAACCAAACGGCGGGATGGCCATGAACGCGTGAGGAAACCCATTGGCGAGGGGCTCGGGTGCATTTGGTTGGGGTGCAGCCGTGTGGGCGGCGGCTAGTACATGTGCCGTCGCATGCTCGCATTCCCGCGTGGGGCGCTGTCACCAGCTCAATGGGCGACCCATTCTGAACGCGAACCTAAGTCACTACAGGCACCTCTCAGACGCCTATAGGGCTTTAGTTCAGACCAGCGTTGCTGGTCTTGCCCGTACTCAGGGGGGTGAATGCCAGTGGCAATGAAGCCTCTCACCACAGGTCACTGCCACGCCGTGCAGTACTTTATGCAGTGCTGGTCGCGGCTATCAACCGTTCCTACAGTACTTTACGTCGGTACCGGGTCGAATGGTGACAACCCAGCACCACCAGCAGCGCGCGCGCACGATGCAGCGAGCAGCACGCGTGCGACCGTACGACAAGGACGCAGGCTACCGTGATTACCTTTGGCCCTCGTTCCTCAAGCCGATCTCCGTCTCTTACACCGTCTCCGTCCCGTACACAGGCTCTTGCCTATGCCTGTCATAGGCAAACACAGGCACACACAGGCACACACAGGCAAGACAAGGGGGAAGAGGGACCGCCAGAAGGCGGAGGCCCTCTATAAGCACGCGATCGCGGCCATGGCAAGGCGGCCGCACGTCACGCTAAGTGCTAATAGCACGCGCGCCGTGCGCGCACCGCGCGGTGCGCGCACGGCGCGCCAGACGCATTACGCACTGCCCTTGTCTAATTGTACTACTCATTAAGTCCTATACTACTACTCGGCCGCGGCTACAGTGAGTCTTGCGCCTTGTACCAGCAGCAGTACAGTACTTCGTCTTCTGCAGGTAGTCTACCTTAGGGGTCCCTGTTAGAGGTCCCGATTAGAGGTACTATCTGAGTTCCCTTAGAAGTCCCGCCTAGGTGTGCTTGGGCGGGTCTCTGATCTCCGGTATGTATGTCTCCTTGCGCCTCGCTCAGGGCTATGGCCAGGGTATGGAACCCTAACCAATCAGGTGCCCTGCCTGTTGTCTCAACCGGGTATGGAACCTTAGCTTTAACCCTAGCCGACCCGGAAGGGCTTGGCTGTCCCGTTCTTCACGCGCACGCGGATATGACGGATGCTGCGGCAGCTGCCGTCGCATGCTCGCATTCCCGCGTGGGGCGCTGTCACCAGCTCAATGGGCGACCCATCCCCCCCCCCCCCCAGACGGTTGGTCGCCAGAAGGGTGAACGGCCGCTGGGCGCCAATTGACGCTCAGTGATGCTGGTCGCCAGCGCACGCCTCGGTGTGGAAGTGAATTGACGCCACGGAGTGACGCCACTCAGCTCGCAGTTCTCGCTCTCGCAGCTCGTTGTCGCGGAAGACCGCGAGCCACAGGGTTGATCGGCGCGTAGTGCGGTTACGCTGCATGTCGCCGGCAATAATGTGGAGCCGCCCACAGTCGCCTAGATGCCGTAGCCACTGCATGCGCGGGGAAGGTCCCTGCGCGATGTAGAAGATCGGTACTTGCACGAAAAGGATGTCCGCGCATGACGCCATGATTGGCAGCGCCAGATCAAGTAGTTGGAACCACGGGGAAGTCACCACTATGAAAGGGGCCTCTAACCGCGGCTGTGTTGTCATCATCGTTGTCGTCATCGTCGTCGTCGTCATCGTCGTCGTCGCCACGGTTGCGGTTACATCGCGAGCGCACTGGTACACAAAGGACTCCCGCGCGTCCTCGCACATCTCAGTTTGGTACATCGGATTGAAGTCGTTGTTGATCACTGTCGCACCGCACAGCCGCAAGGCCTCAGCGGTGCTGCCATGTCCCGCCCACGGATCAAAGATTACTCGGCCGCGCCAGCTGATCACGTTGGCTAGCGCAGCGTACTCGCTCACTTGGTTACTGATTGCCGGTAGATAGTCATTGGCTGCTTGAAGGTTGTTCATCGTTCTTGTCACAGTTGCTGGGTGCCAGGCGCCACGCATGCCCCAGTTCAGTCTTGCTGCCACCGCTGCTCTGGTCGGCTGCAAAGGCGGGGCAGGGTCTTGAATCTCCTCGTCGCTGTCGTCGTTGTCACTGATTGTTGTGGCGGCTAAAGCCACCGATGTCCACTGTGCCGGCAACGCTGCGTCATCAGCGCTGCACTCCGCACACCGCCATGCTCCCCGCGGCACACGTGCCACAGGTGGCTGATGACACAACTTGTGCCAGCCTCGTTCACAGTCTTCGCAGATGATGATCGGGTTGCGCTGGGTGCTGACGCGCCTGTCGCACTCCTCGCACGCCATATTTGGGTCTTCAAATCCTGCCGGCAACACCACGTATGGAACGGCGCACCGCGCCAGCTCCTCAACGCGCACGCGCGCCGTGTCGCCGTCAGCTCCTTGGATGACCACCACTCCGTTGTCGTTCACCTCGTAAACCTTGTAAACAGCCGGTCGCACTCGTGGATCGAGCGCGTCTTGCTGCCGCTGTTGCACGTAGACGAAGTCGCCGGGGCTGAAGCGCTGCACTCCGGGCGCCACCAACCCCGCGCGCCTCCTGCGATATCGCATCACTTCACGATGCTGCGCCGCCTCCACGTTGTGCATCGCCGTCGGCACCATGAGCGCCAAACGCTCCGCGCGCACTGTCATCAGCTCCCACATGCCCTCCGGGCTGTTGAAGTCCACGGCGCTCTCCTCAAAGAGCGCTCTCGCCTGCGGGGGAAACACGGGCGCCCTGCCGTACACCAACTCGTATGGGCTGTACCTGGTGCTGGCTTGCTTGCTGCAACGGTAGCCCAGCTCGATGGAAGGCAGAAAAGTGTCCCACACGACGCGCTTGCCGGGCTGAATTACATAGCGCATCAGTGCCTCCTTGACTGTTTTCACCATCCCTTCCGCCAACCCATTGGGCAGCGGATGATAGGGCAGCGGCTTCGGATGATCGATGTCATGCTCCACGAGAAGTTCGTGGAACTCGCCGCTGAACTCGGTACCGCCGTCGGTACACACCTCGCCTGGCGCCGCGAAACGCGCCAGCACTCTCTCTTGAAAGGCTTGTCGTATGTTGGCTGCCTCCTTGGTGCGCAGCGGCACCAACTCCACCCACTTGCTCGCCGCTTCCACCATCACCAACACCCAGACGTTGCGACTGCGGGTGGCCTCAAAAGGCCCCGCCAAGTCCAAGTGCCAGCGGTAGAACATGCCGAAGTGCGGCAGCGGCTGCATGTCCAGCGGTGAGGCTGCCTTTGGGCGACCGCTGGTGCCGCCGGGTCGATGTTGCAGCCGATCGCAGTCCGGACACGCCTTCTTGACTCGGGCTACATCCTCCACCATCCCTGGCCAGAAATATGAAGCGGCGATAACACTGCGCAGCCGATCCCGCCCCAAATGGCCCATCTTGACATGCACATCCATAATCACGGTGTCTCGCTCACTGGGTGGCGGTACCTCGCGGTGCGTGCCGTCCTTGTGTAAATACCACAAGATGTTGTTTCTCCATGTATAGCGGGCATAAGGTTGCGGCATGTTGACGTTGCCCGCCTGCAGCTCCACCATCGCCTCCGCGTCCATCCACGGATCGCCTCTCCGCGGTCCCGCCGTCAGCTCGCCGGTAACCGCCACCAAGTCGCCGTTGGCCGTGCCCTCATGGGCGGTGTCCATCACGCGGCGTCGCGCCCATGCTGACAGCTCCGGCTGCCGGCTGCTCTGAGCCGTTGCGCACCAAAAGGCTGCCGCATGTCGCACGGTGCCCTCCGGTGAAAACTCACCGTGCCCATCCAGCTCCGTTGGGTCGCCCTCCACGGGCCCCCGACTCAGACAATCTGCGTTGACGTGGTGAACGCCCTTCCGATAGCGAACCACGAAGTCGTACTCGCTGAGCCTCATCGCCCACTGCGCCAACTTCCCACGAAGCTGAGCGGTGTTCATCAGCCATTCCAAAGGCCGATGATCTGTCACCACCACAAACTGCCAGCCAAACAGATAGTATCTGAACTTGTCCATGCCATACAACATGGCAAGACACTCAGCCTCATAGCTGGCATAGTTTGGCTCCGCGCCTTGGCAGGTGCGGCTCGCAAACTCCACCACGTACTCCTGTCCTTCGTCGTCCTCCTGCGCCAGCACCGCGCCCAATCCAGCTCCGCTGAAATCGGTGTGCAGGATGAAAGGGCGGCTCCAATCCGGATTTCTCAGCACGGGAGCTGAAACCAGGTCTGCCTTGAGCTGCTTGAAGGCTCGTTGCTGCTCCGATCCCCACTCCCACGGCACCTTGCCGGTGAGCTTGGTCAGCGGCTTGCGCTTGACTGCAACTTGCTCGATGAACTTGCCGTAGTAGCCCACCATGCCGAGGAAGCGCCGAAGCCCCGCAACGTCAGTTGGCGGCGGCATCTTCACCACAGCCTCCACCTTGGAGTGCTGCGGGAATACGCCTTCGCCGTCGACCCAATGGCCCAAGAAAGCAATCTGCCTCACGGCCATGCGCCCCTTGCCGGGCGCCAGTCTGATGCCCGCCTTTGCGAGCCTCTGAAACACCGTCTCCAAATGCTGAAGGTGCTGCTGAAACACCTCAGCGTCGCTCATCTCGGCTGCGCCTGAAAAGACACAGATGTCATCGGCGTAAACCGCCACGAACGGCAGATCGCCAAGGGCCTCATCCATGACACGCTGCCATGCTTGGCTGGCGTTCTTGAAGCCCATCGCCATCCGGCACCACTCATACTGCCGGTCGCTGCCCCAAAAGGCAGTCTTGTGTCTGTCCTCCTCTGCGATGGGCAGCTGATGAAACGCCGACTTGGCGTCAAACCCGCTGTACATGCGCGCGCCTGCGACCTTGCTGAGTAGCTCGTCTGTCTTGGGCATACAATACGCCCACGACTCAGTGACAGTGTTCAACGGGCGAGCGTCCAAACACACCCGGATCCCGGTCCAGTTGCCGTCGTCGTCCTTCTTCGGTGGACACACTACTGGGATGATGTAGGGAGATTGGCTCTCGCGGATCGCCCCAGCTGCCAACAGCTCCTTGCACCAGCTGTCCACGAAATCCCACTCAGTCTTGCTCAATCGGTACTTGGGTCGCTTGATGGGCTGCGTGTTGGTCGTCGGTATCCTGAACTCCCAGTGGTTGACGGCCGGTAGGTCGCTGACGGACCACACCCACACGTCATCCCAAAAGCTGTCGCAGAGCTCCACTAGCTGTCGTTGCTGTGAAGCCTCGCACTCGCGCCCGCACCGCCAGTGTTTCTCAGGATCCTTCAGGCTGCGAACATCCTCCACGTGATCATTCATACTTGCCTGCGTGTAGCCACGATTGGCCCACGCAGCAGCGCTACTCCGTTCCGCAGTCCCGCCGCCGTCCGACACGGCGTTGGCGCCGAAAGCTCGGCGCCCCGCCCTGCTTGTCGCCGTCTCGCGCGCACCATCACTGCCACGAACATGGCTAACACCGTGGTGTTGCCGAGACGACTCGCCTCGCTGAAGTGCATTGACGTGCCGCCCAACCAAATGAGCAGCAGCCAGCAGCATAGCGCCTGTTGACACAGCTGCTGCCATGCTCTCCCGCAGGATCTCTGCATCCTGCGTTGATCTCGTCTCTCTCGTTCCGCGCGCTGAGCTGCCTGGGCAGCCCGAGCTGCGCGCTCCAGCTCCTCCAAGTCCCTCAGTCGCTGCTGCTCCACGAAGAGCTGCCCGACGATCCACGCTACGCTGTGCAGACCCATGGCATTGCCTATGAGGCGCTCATGGTCCGGCAGCGATATGCCGTGAATTACGTTCGGCTCGTAACCGAAAAGCTCCTCCTTCAGGTGGACAGTGGGCCGTTCCCACTCGCCCGTGTTGATGTTGAACAACATGCCGGCCCCCTCGCCGGAGTAGGCATCTGAATCCGATCGCGCCAAGATCGTTGGCAACGCGCGTGGCTGCCCCGGTTTGTTGACGCGAACTCCGTTGGGTGGTGTCGGCAGATTGACATGCGGCCGTAGGTGCGGTGGCAGCACCTCTCGCAGCAGTCGTGGCTGCATGTCCGCCCGCCTCTCCCACGCCAACTTCAGTCTCTCCACGTCCCCCATGTTCGTCCAGAATCGTCGCACTCGGTGATGATTCGCTCCACAGCCCGCCTCATCAATCACGAGCGCTCTCCCGATGATCTTCGTGATGTATTTCTCAGACTCTTTGATGTACAGTCTCTCGTCTCCGCTCGTATCCACGTTCTCCAGCAGCCACCCCACGCCGGTGGGCTGCTTCTCCTCGAGCTTCTCGATGAACGCGGCCACGTGAAAGAGCAAACGTGACCTCCGGTCGCGCAATCCCAGCGCGTTGCGGTTGGCTCTGCTCATGCCTGGGCAGGGCCATCCACACCCCACTATGTCTATGTATGGCAGGCGCCTCACGTCCTCCGCTGTGATCGCCGTGATGTCCTGTGGGAACGAGTCCCACCCCTTGATCGCGCTAGCTGGTAGTAGATCCGGATATCTCCTACTGAGCTCCTTGAACACGCTGCCCAACGGCCTTGCGGGCTGCCGGGTCGATGTTTGAATGCCGGTATCTGGCCACCTTCTGACCGTTGGCCAGCATGGCATTCGGCACGGCAACGTAGCCTCCGCCACATGGCTCGTACAGGCTGATGCCCTCTTCGCGGGTGCTCAGCCTCGCCAGCCCGTGACGCTGCAGGCTCTGCACCTCCCGCAAAGGCGGTAGGTCTGCCGGCTCGCAGGTGTTGGACTCTTGCACGTCACGCCGTGAGGGTTCGTGGGCGGCGTGTCTGTGAGACACGTCACTGCCCCCCCCACTCTCCTCCCCCATCTCATCATCGCCGAGCTCCACCCCATGGCAGTAGCTCGCTCTCTCCACGCGCACCACAGGTTGGTGCTCGCGGACCCGCCGCTCCCACGCCGTTTGACTGAGCAGCGGCACTCTGCCGGCTGGTCGGTTGGGTGCGCGGAAAGTGCAGATTCTGGTCGCCGGGTCCGGTCGCAGCCCGAGGGCTGTGATGGTGGGTCCACCGAGCAGCAAGCCCGGTGCCTCGCCTCCATTCTCGTACACGCGCGGTGCGTGATGAGCTGCCATGATTGAGGTGACGGGGTCCCGAAGCGTGAAGACCACGCCATCCCGCAATCGTCGTTGCTGCTCGCATGAGCGCTTGCCATTGGCGAGCACCACCACTATGTCGACGTCCACCCACCCGCCAGCGCCCTTCACCACGCACGGCCTCCGCCGCGCTTGGTTCCATCGCTGACGCGTTCATGCGGGTGTGGCTGTTGCCGCCGTCGGAAATGGTCTCGCACTGCAGCATGGTGTTGTTGGCGTGCAACTCGCACGTGATGGTGTCAAGCCGAGCCGTCTCCGGCTGCTTTTTCGCCTCAGCCCCCGTGGGCTGAAGGGCAAAAATGCCCTTGTTGGCGACTTCCGCCTGCTGCTCCAGGCAGCGTCGGGTCTCACACCCTTTGGGCAGCCGTAGTGCTTGCTCCCTGATGTCTGCTTCAGTAGCACTGCGTCGATAGTCAGTGGCGGGTTGCCACTTGCCGCTGCGGCGACACACTGATGCCTCCTCAACCGCCGTGCTGGCATTGCGCTGCGCATTTGCACGCTTGCGATCTTCCTCCTCCTCGCGTTGTCTCGCGAGTTGACCTGGCCGGTAAATGGCAAAAGACCGTTCAGTCTCAGCCTCTCCGCCAGCGGTCTTCTCCTCCGCGGTAGACTTGCCGCCGCTTTGTTGGTCAGCGACCTCCTCCACCATCATCAGCGCTGCCTCGAAGGCGCGCTCCCCGCTCGAGGTCCTGGCTAAGTGAGCGTGGCTGCTGATCGGCTCGGTACTCAGGGCACCGCCGCCCCATGCTGTTGCCATGACGCTCTGCATCATCCCGCCGCCGCTGCGCTCGAGCTGGTAAGCCTCCATCAAGCTGATGGAGACTCGCTTGCTCTCCAGAGCACGCATGACAGCATGCTTCTCCCAGCCATCCTCCACGGGCTCGTGCTTGACCAGCCGCTTGGCGATCTCCATCAGTGGCATGCGCGGCTGTCCACCGCCGTTGGCCAGCGACACAGGCACTGTGACGCTCTGTGCTGCGCTGGTGAGCTTCGCCGTCAGCTCTGTACGGCTGTGCATTTGCTGCGCCATCTCCATCGATGGGGTGGTGAAGCCGCGAGGCAGCCTCCGCTGCCTGGCCTCACGCTCCCCGTCCTCCATGCGCACCGTGTTGACGCCATGGCGTTGAGCCTCCGTGCTCTTACGTTGTGGGCGCAACTGGCTGGCTGCTGCCAGCCCCACCACCTCGCCCTCCTCGCTGCCGACGACTTGAGCATAGCCGTTGAGCGGCGGGTGCTTGGGTTCGTGGCCGTCTGTCGCCTGCAGGTTCGCAACGAACTTGCGCAGCTTCCCGCACTCCTCAGTTGTGTGGCCCGCATCCTTGCCACACATCATGCACGATTTGCGGTCCGGCTTCTTGGGCTCCTCGCGCACTCTGATGTGCTCCCTGGGATTGGTTGCTGCCATGGCGGTCTCCGGACGGAGATCAGGGTTGGCCTTCCAGCACCGCTTGGCAATGTGGCCCTTCTTGCCACACTCAGAGCACGTTTTGCTCCACAGAGGGCAGTCGCTCTTGTAGTGATCTTTCGACCCACAACCATAGCAACCTGCCTCATTGACGTGGCTGCCTCGCCCACCATCATCTCCATCACGGGCGTAAGCGCTCCTCTCCGTGCGCCCGCCTCCACGATCACCTCCTCCACCTCCACGTCGATGGTAGTTGCCACCCTCTCCGTGGCTGCCTCCACGACCACGGCTGTTGCTGCCGCGACCGCCACCGCGGCTGTTGTGCTCCTCGTGGTCAAAACCCCGCCTGCCGCCTCCGCTCTGGACGCGCGAGTGAGCGCGCATGTGAATGCTGCCGCGCTCCTGCTTGTCGAGCCACTCAGCCATCTCCCAGGTCCTGTCCACCTGGGTGTCCATCGTGTAGTCCACGAGTTGTTGTTGTGCGAAGTTGATGCGGGGGCTGAAACGCGTCTTGCCCCAGGCCCGCTCGATGAACTCCACGTTGACGCGCGATATCTCCACAATGCGTGTCGTCTCCTCGGTGACCATGTTCTTGACCCTGGTGTGCGTTAGCAACAGATTGCGGAAATCGCGCACAGTCTCACCAGGCGAGCGATGGCACTTGCTGTACCGCTCCGAATGCAGCTCAATCTGCTTGGTGATGTTGACGAGCTCCTCCCACATGCCGTCCAACAACCGGCGGTAGTAGTCGAGCCGTTCTGCGCCTTCCAGCCTCCGTACGATCCTCGAGTCCTCGTACTTGATGCCCCGGCTGATGAGTGTAGTCTCTAGCGACTCCAAGTACTTTGGCTGAATGCGGCTCCGCAGCACGTGAACCTCGTGGATCTCGTTGAACGGTCTGTTGCGGTCAAATGCCTGTTGTTGCTCCTTCTCCATTGCACAGTCCGTAGAGTTCTTCCACGTCTCAAACGTGTGCTCTGAGGTCGCCTTCTCGTGACCCGCCCACAACCTCCCGCTGGAGCCCTTGCCCCTCCGCGGCTCCATCTCATCGTCGCTCATTGCGTCGTCCACAAAGTACGCGTGTCTGTACAAAGTGTCTCGCCTAGGGTTGCGTGTTGGCAGCGGGGAAAAGTAGAGCTCGTCCTCGTCGTCTCTGCTGTCCTCTGCTTCGCTGCTGCTGTATGCGTACGCGTTCTCGTGATCGCACTCCTCACCCTCCTGGTTGGATGCGTCTACGTCGTTCAGCAGCCCCTCCACGACCTCCTCGATCAGCTAGTCTTCCTCCAGCTCGTCCAGTGCTGCCCACAGGTCGCCCAGGGCAAAGCCGCCCTCTGCGCTTTCCAGCGCGTCCACTGGCTGTCGCCCACGCCGGGGCCCTCAAGCTCAGAAGTGGGGCTGCGTCCACGCGGCCTCAGAAATCTGAGGGCCGCTGCCGCGTCGCCTCGCCGGTGTTGGCGCACAGCCATCTCAAGCCGATACACGAACAGTTCCAACGTCCGGTATAACTCAGTGCCGATGAACCTCAGATCCACACCACCGCCACGAAGAGGTTGGCACCGAGCTGAGCCACGCACCCGCCAGCCGTCACCCTCGCCGGGGCCCTCAGGCGGCGATGCCGCTCCCTCCAAGTGCACTCCGGCACTGACACACGACTGTGAAGCCGGCGCCCTCCCACTCCCGGGCTCACGCCCTGCCTCCCTACTACCACCTGTCGTCGTTGAACCGTTGAACTGGAGCAGGCCAAAAGAACCGGAGCAGGCCAATTGGTACCCAAAGGAACACGCCGCTCTCTCACCTCCCGCGGGATGGTGAAAGAGCGTCGGCACGCCGTGGCTCTCACTCAGAGGCCGCGCTGGGTGAAAGAGCCACTCAGCAACACACTTAGCTTGGCGTTAGTGCCCTTCGCCCACTCAATGCCCCGTTGTTCACGGCTCGCTCAGGCACAAACACAAAGTGTCCCCAGAGGTGGCAAACCCTTTGCCTCTCGCTCGTCACCAAACCCAAAAGGAAACTCGAACCACTCCACACCTCGTCACCTCACTAGTCCGAGGGCCTTCCTGGCCCACCCTCTAGTGGGTTTTGTCCCCTCACCCTTCGAGTCTTATGTACTCTTACGAGCAGTTCCCATATAGGTTTGTCTCCAACACCCCTTAGACCTTTCCTCACCTCTAGCACTCACTCTCACCCACGAGAGCTCTTCCCCCTTGTATGAACGCGAACCTAAGTCACTACAGGCACCTCTCAGACGCCTATAGGGCTTTAGTTCAGACCAGCGTTGCTGGTCTTGCCCGTACTCAGGGGGGTGAATGCCAGTGGCAATGAAGCCTCTCACCACAGGTCACTGCCACGCCGTGCAGTACTTTATGCAGTGCTGGTCGCGGCTATCAACCGTTCCTACAGTACTTTACGTCGGTACCGGGTCGAATGGTGACAACCCAGCACCACCAGCAGCGCGCGCGCACGATGCAGCGAGCAGCACGCGTGCGACCGTACGACAAGCACGCAGGCTACCGTGATTACCTTTGGCCCTCGTTCCTCAAGCCGATCTCCGTCTCTTACACCGTCTCCGTCCCGTACACAGGCTCTTGCCTATGCCTGTCATAGGCAAACACAGGCACACACAGGCACACACAGGCAAGACAAGGGGGAAGAGGGACCGCCAGAAGGCGGAGGCCCTCTATAAGCACGCGATCGCGGCCATGGCAAGGCGGCCGCACGTCACGCTAAGTGCTAATAGCACGCGCGCCGTGCGCGCACCGCGCGGTGCGCGCACGGCGCGCCAGACGCATTACGCACTGCCCTTGTCTAATTGTACTACTCATTAAGTCCTATACTACTACTCGGCCGCGGCTACAGTGAGTCTTGCGCCTTGTACCAGCAGCAGTACAGTACTTCGTCTTCTGCAGGTAGTCTACCTTAGGGGTCCCTGTTAGAGGTCCCGATTAGAGGTACTATCTGAGTTCCCTTAGAAGTCCCGCCTAGGTGTGCTTGGGCGGGTCTCTGATCTCCGGTATGTATGTCTCCTTGCGCCTCGCTCAGGGCTATGGCCAGGGTATGGAACCCTAACCAATCAGGTGCCCTGCCTGTGGTCTCAACCGGGTATGGAACCTTAGCTTTAACCCTAGCCGACCCGGAAGGGCTTGGCTGTCCCGTTCTTCACGCGCACGCGGATATGACGGATGCTGCGGCACATGTCGCGTTGCGATACTGGCATGGCATCAGTGTCGGCCACGCTCAGCAACACCCCCTTGGCTTTAAAACGCTATAACTTCTCAGGGTTTGCTCAGAAAATTGTTTTAAAAATACCACGCAATTGCTCGTT
>VCJN01001460.1:0-118263 GCA_006384855.1 Tetraselmis striata
AAATATGATCTGCAATGCAGAAAATTCAACTCCGTGGTAATAAGATTCCGTACATCAGAATTCAGATGGACAACACCGTCAGGGAGAACAAGAATAGGAACGTGGCGGCCCTCTGCAATTGGCTTGTGTCTATCGGCATCTGTGACGTCATCCATTTGGTCTTCCTGCCTGTCGGGGACACTCATGAACGGGTTGACTATATTTTCAGCCGCATCTGTCTTGCGCTATCTCGCAACTCCGCCTACACAATCGCGGCCTTTCTGGACTTGGTGGCGAAGGCATTCTCGCCCACCGGAGATTGCTGAGCTCTCATCCTCCCTCGACTTCTCTGAGTGGTTAAGGCCCAATTTCCAAGACCACATTCATGACATCAGTAAGCCGCACAAATTCGAGTTCACCCGTGATGACGCCGCCGCGCCTGGCCGCTCGTTGCGCACCGCATGTGGTCCAACACACCGCTTTCCGAGCCCGTGCAGATTTTGAAGAACGCGCCAACTAGGACGCCCGAGATTCGCTCTTTGCGCTCTTTGCGACAAAAGAAGCCCGACGCGCTGAAGGTCGAGAGGTACTTGGATGACTTCAAGAAGGTCAGGTCGTACATCACGGACCTGACGGTCCAGTGGCACTTCTCCCCAGTCGAGCGCGAGAGCTAGAAGAATCTGCTCGACGACTTGGATGAGAATCAACTTGCTCCTTCGGCGGCTTTCTCTTGGTTCTGGCCGCAGCGGAAAGAGGAAGTTGACGACTTCTTGCGCGAGCACGGGCATACCGCGCCCGCTAAGGCACGTCACACGATGGCTACCAACGCAGACCTCAACAATGCCGAAGCCGCTCGCGTTGAAGCCGAGGTTCGTGCTCAAGTGCTTCAATATGACAGCGCCTTCCATGGAGTTGACGCCGACGCCAAGGAGAGGCTTCATGACAACATATCGCCCAGCGATGCAAAGGGCACGAACCTCGTTGTCATTGACGTCCCCGATGTGAGTCCCATTGTTTGTCATTTTTGTCCTTTACGGGACAAAATAATTTGGTTCATCTACCTTGATTGTTATTTTGTCCCAGCTGGGACAAAAATGCGTGGCGTCTCGCTCGGGACTAACATAGCTCGCGGTCTTGGCCATCATTAGGTGCATGAGGAAGACAAGTGTCATGAAATTCTTGGTGATTAGGAGTCGAGATTCGTCATCGGGCTTGTGAAGTCGCGCGAGACTACCGAAGACACGTTGATCGTGGCCGTATACGAGCCCTTCCATGCCGATGCAAAGGGCAAACCTCTCATGCCCCTATGGTTGTGCGCGCAGACAAAAGGAGGGAAGAAGCCGGTTGACACAAGCTGGGAGAAGTGCTTGACGCTTCCTTGGAAGCTTGTTGAAGCCGTCCCCCTATCGTACGCGAAGGCCATCCACGACGCGTCGGGAAGTCGCGAGGTGTTCAATGAGGACGGCACCAAGTTGTACGGTAGAAGCGTCCAAGTCATGAAGACATACGCGCAAAATGGGTGACAAATCAGCCAGCCACGAAACAACTGCGTCAACGTCATGTCAACCACCCCAGCGCAACGCAAACCCGGCGGAGTCGTCAAATTTAACGAAGCCACGAAGAAGGACTTGCTTGAGTTGGGGATGCTCAACGAGTAAACTAATAGGAACGTGTTGTGGCTAGCCGGTGGATTTAATCATATTAATAAATATTGATTTCCCTCATCTTGTCCCATTTTGGACAAAATGCTCCAAAACTAGCATTGGATATGCGTCGCGGCTGGCCTGCACGCTGATGAATGTTGCACTGCACTCTAGGTCTACAACCCAAGCTACACCACCCGTGAGTCTTCAGTACTGATAGTAGCCCCGGGAACTAGGGTATAACCAAACCCTACGGTGCAAAATGAATTCCACGGTGCAAAATAGTTTGAACTACTGTTTCACCCGCCACAAGCGCTGCCGCCCACCGCCCTGCATGTGTTCTCCCATCACCGCCTCCGTGCGCGGCCGCTCACGGTCGTGCATACATAAACTAATCACCTGCCACTGGCCGGTGCCGTCCACCGTCATGCATATATACTTCCATCACCCGCCGCCGTGCGCTGCCGCTCACGGTCATGCGTACATAAGCAAATCACTTGCTGCCGTCCGCCCACCAACCTGCATATATACTCCCATCACCCGCCGCCGTGCGCTGCCGCGCACGGTCTTGCGTACATAAACTAATCACATGCCACCGGCCGGTGCCGTCCACCGTCCTGCATATATACTCCCATCACCTGCTGCCCTGCGCTGCCGCTCACGGTCTTGCATACATAAACTAGTCACCTGCCGCCGGCCGGTGCCGTCCACCGTCCTGCATATATACTCCCATCACCCGCCGCCATGCGCTGCCGCTCACGGTCTTGCATACATAAACTAATCACCTGCCGCCGCCCGGTGCCGTCCACCGTCCTGCATATATACTCCCATCACCTGCCGCCGTGCGCTGCCGCTCACTGTCTTGCGTACATAAACTAATCACATGCGGCCGGCCGGTGCCGTCCACCGTCCTGCATATATATACTCCCATCACCCGCCGCCATGCGCTGCCGCTCACGGTCTTGCATACATAAACTAATCACCTGCCGCCGGCCGGTGCCGTCCACCGTCTTGCATATATACTCCCATCACCTGCCGCCGTGCGCCGCCGTCCGCCGTCCTGCGCAGGTATGATACGATCACCCCCCGCCGGTTGCTGCCGTCCACTGTCATGCATATATGCTCTTAACACCCCCCGCCGGCCGCTGCGATCCACTGTCACGAGTAAGCGAATGTACACGAGTTACATGGTACGGATTTTGCACTCTGTGCTCCATGCAATTGCAAGCTACGTTTGCAAGCATCTGCAAGCTACCACTTCCCAAGTATCCCCATGCTGAGGATTACCTCATTAAGCGAATTGGCTCCAACTATGATGCGAGGAAGTGTTCACAGCTTCCTCGTTTGTCTCCAGCCGCGGAGAAGGCGCCAACAATGACTCCAAGCACGGCGTCTAGTTGAAGACACTAGCCCTTGTGCATCGCGTCGCAAGCTGAGTGGGCTTCCACCATAACAACCGCTGGCACACTGCCGAGCTGTGGAGCCACACGACAACAACCCTCCCCATTCCGGCCGTGTCTCCCGGATGCATGGCAACATCTGCGTTACTCATTCCGTGGACATCCCGTGAACAAGCAACGTCGCGCCAAGCAAGCCTATGGCAAGTCATGGGGCAAGTCGCGCACCGTTACCTTGCTTACCTGTGCAGATTCGGCCACGTCCACGAGGAGGAGGCCGAGGAGCTGGGCGCCTTTTTGGTGATTACAAAGGAGAAAATTCGCAAACGCCAAGCATTGGAGATGGCGGCGCCGAAGGACTTGGCTCTCCTCGCCAAGAAGCGAGCCGTATCCCATGTCCAAGACTGCAACCGCCCGGACAACAACGCGAAAGACCGTCGAAGGTGCGGGGTCTGAGGCCATATTGGGCCCAACCGCGTGACTTGCCCCAATACATGGCGCCGTGCAGTACCTCCCGCCAGCACCCGCCGTGCTGACAGATGCGATTCAAGGACAAGTCCCGCCCTGCCGCGAGGATGCTGCGGTGTAGTCGAGTGCCGAGCCGATGCTAATCGCGTATGGTAGAAGTATCGATAAGTGGTAATGCAGCTGTCCGTAGTGCTTGAGGTGTTACTTAGTCATCAACTGTGGGTGACGTGGCGGGCAGTCGTGTCCAATTTGGACAGACTCAAGGCGAATTGTAAAAAAATGCCATGGACACAAATAAGACTGCACCCATTGGGTGCAAATAACAGAACCCTGCCAAATTTCCCTATGTATGCATGTCTTGTGAAATACACTATTTATTGACAGTGCGGGACATATATTATGTATTGCCGATCAACGACAAGGCGGACGTTCTGGCTTATGTATTATACTTCATGGTAACGCCATTGGCAGTGGGCTTGCTGCTAGAGGTCGGCCTGGCCGGCGCCCGCCGCCATGCAGCGGGCCACTAGGAATGGAGGATCCTAGGTGCGGCAGGCCTGGCGGCACCACCGCCATCTCCACGTGGTGGGCGTTGGTAACCCCAAAGACCTGTGCCCGGCTGGGGGTGGCAGGGGGCTGAGCGGGGTGGACGGTTGTGGCGGGTCCTTGGATCCTGCGACGACAGGAGAGGCCTACAAGGGGCTTTTCAAACAATACTCGTAGTCCAAGTAGCGCCTGCTTGCGCCGCCGGGCAGCAGCCATGTACGGGGGGGGGGGGGGGGGGGTGCTAAAACAAGTCATGTACGACCTCGGCCTTGCGTCGGCCTCTCCGAGATCCGCCTACGGGTGGGGAGGAAGGTCTGTACGACTCGGACGGGGACAGCCTACTCACGAGGGCTGTTCGAAACAAAAACGGGCTCTCGATCGTACCTTGGTGCGACCCGCGATTGACCTGCACAAGATCTGGCGCATCCCCCCACCCCTAAGTGTTCCACCTGTGGATCACTATAATCCCGGCCTAGTACAACGGAGTTTTCGGCGGCGCCATGCGATCGACCAGTTCGGAACACTCGGGAAACCCTCAGCCGCCCCGTGAGAAAGGGCGAGGGCGGCGAGCGCGAGGAGACGGAATCACGGGAGCCCGGCACTTACATGCGGGGCGGGCGTTCGGGGGCGGAGAGGCCGGGCGTTGCAGCGACTCATGGGCCAGGAGCCAAGATCCGGAGTGCCTTGAGGGAGTCGAAACCATGCAGCATGAGGAGTCAGATGGCGCCCAACTCGGGCCGACCCTCGACGGGCGGCTACAACGACGAGGCGCGCTGCGGACACAAGCGGCGCGCGGGCGAGCAGGACCGGCCTGTCAACCATCAAGCGACGACACGCGGACCGGGGGGGGGGGGGGGGGGGGGCTTTTTCCCCTCCAGTCCCCTTGGCGATTCTATCGCAAGAGCTCAGGCGGGCGAGATGGAGGCAGCATCGGCGGACCGCGGCCGAGACCGGCGGACTGCCACAGCCGGCGAGGTGGGGCGATCAACGCCACGACTTGCGGGATATTTCTGCGATATGGCGACAAGTGGAGCCATGACGCAGCACGACGACTGAAGAGTGCGCGGCGCCGGCGCAACACAAGGTACATGAAAACCCTTTCGGGGGCGGGGCGGAGCGACCCCCGCACTTCCAATAAGCGGTAGTCGCTCGTACTGGCGACCGCCCATAGTTATCCGGAGAAGAACTCAGCTATTTATCACGTAATGGAAGGAGCCGGGGTTTGGAAACGGAAGAGGATGGCCGGTAGCTTTAGCTTTAATTACACACAATGTGTTCCCTATTATGTTAGAGATAGCATGCCCTATGAACATCTCAGTATGGGCGGTGTAGAGCAGCAAGCTATCACGTTGTAATCAATTTCAATTCAATTACGGCCCAACCCAACGACCAGTGGCGACTATAGCAATAATACTTGTAGCAGTGGGTGGTGGCAACTTGTAACATTTTTATTCTGAAGAACATTGCAACCTCTCGTTTATGTACCACCATTGCGCACCACCACCTTTGTTTGTCTTTGAGTCTCGGCCGCCGGAGACTGCTGCTCGTGCCGCGGTGGCCGTAGTCTCTATGGGCGCAACATCCAGTTCCCTCATCATCGGTGTAGTGGTCACCCGAGGGGAGTTTGCACCCACCCCAATAAGGCACTGCAAGCACTGATTTAGTACGATTCGTAGTTCGTAGTTTAATTGCGCGCGCCGATAGTTCTATTATCAATTCCCCATACTTCCCATACTTCCCCACACCCGTAAGTTAGAACCGGAAGTATACATGTTTTGACGACACACATGCACATCAATAGAAATTATGTCCCGTCCACCGACTAATACCGAATCGAGCGCCCCTACGGCGCGCTTACCCTTCTTAACCCGGTCGTCCACTAAGAACTATGTGCCGCATACCTAAATCCGATTTAGTGACCGTATCCAATACCTATATAATTCATTCACAACGGGTAACCCCCCCCCCCCCCCCCAGCTGCCATCGGGCAGCTTATTCACGAAACGCAGTCATATCGGAATATCGGCCTAAGTAATACCATCACCCCAGACTCAAAACTCATGACCCCAAACCCCATAAAATTGTCCTCCGCCCAATGGGAGAAGTGGGCGGACATGGATGCAGGTTATCGAACGAGCATGTGAGACCAACAACGTCGTCCGCGTATAACTGACCTGGCACCCGCAGTGCTTGCCTTGCCGCTAATGTGACAGTGCCGGGTATTTTTTTGATGGCAGTGTTTCAGTAGACGGTGATCCAATAGTGTTGGAATTTCCATCACTGAACTTCAGCTTAGTCTTGAAAAATTCTTACATCATTGCTAGCTTTCGCGAGCTCCACCAAGAAAGCCTCGGCGTGCGGGGCCAGCGAGCCAAACTTGGAGACGGCGAAATAAACAAATCGAAGCATGCCGGCGGCGTTTTGGACACCCTCGTCATACTTTTGGATTTTGTGGCGATGTGCGGCCCGCAATGCAGTCGTCGGATCCGAGCTTGACACGCCGAGGATTGGGGCAATGGTGGTATCGGCAGCAACCGTGTTCCCGCGGATACCACCATACCCCAAAAGCCCAACATCGGCCGGCCGGCCGTCGATGCCCTTCGGAAGAGAAACAAGCACCGACGAGTCCGTGAGGATCTGGACACCCACGCCTAGGGCGGACTTAACGTCGTGGCAAACATCGGAAATGCCATGTGCCGTCCACTCGTGTGCGGCGTGATTGGAGTCGCCCCCAGAGCAACGAGCCACGTGATCAGCGTACGCTACCGCCCAATAAGCCAAAGGAGTGAATTCCACTCATGCCATGACCGGCCATCATGCCTTGTAATAGCAAGAAGGAGCAAAATGCACAAGGGCATAGCTCGCCGAGGGAGATGACAGGAGCCGCCGGAAGGCCAAATGGGTGGCAAGCGGCGACGCGGAACATGGAATCGTAGTACTTGGGGGAACGCTCACAAACTTCACCAAGGCGACCCTCACTTGGAGGATCAGTCTCCAGGAACGCTGTCGCAGCGCGTAAGAGGCGACCCCGGAAGCGGTTACTGTCAGGGCCGCTTGCATGCATCCGCGCAGCAAGCTTTGCGAAGCGGACCGTGTGGATGCGGTGGCTCAGGGTCTCGTGGACTTTACGCATGGAGTGCAAGGAGAAGTCCGAGTAATGCTGGATAGCTACGACGTCGGCCGCCGAGCGAGCGTATCGCAGACGCCGGCTCAGCCCCAGCGGCCGAGCCGCCGGCACGATCAACGGGAGAGCGCTTGGAGGGCGGGAGCAACTTCAGGGCGGAGGCCAACGGCCCCGCTAGATACTTGAGCACCCCGTCCCCACACTCGTCAACGACACGGGTATGAGCAGTGCGAATCTCGACAGCTCACATAGGCGCCGACACGTTGGCGTCGGCATCGGGCGCCAAGCAATGCTAGAGTGGCCAAGCCTGGTGAATCGAGGACGCCCCAACAAGGTAGAGGATATGAGCGAGGGTTGGATACGCCTGACGGCTCGGAACGGAACGCGCCGGAGTCGCTTAGGGTAGTGTGTTGAGCACGGAGGAAGCGCGTAGCTTGACCAACCACAAGAGCCGCAGCGCTCACGTTATCGCCGTTGGCGAGGCCGCCAAACTGGACCGGGAGGGACAGTTGCGTGCGCATGGAGGGCGTATCCAAGATGTCGGGGCTAACACCCCAAATTAGTATTGCAAATCATTCCGCAGTTTATTGCTTCATGACTATAACGGAGCGTCGCCTACCCAGGGCTCTCCGAAACTGGATCGCTGCCTACACAGCCGTCGGTAGAACGCCGTGTTGGCAGTCGTGTCCCGAGGGCGAAAACAAAATGAGCTATGGGCACCCGTTCAGTACGTAGCTACTAGCGCGCTTTATTTCTTCGCGTGCGCGCGCGCGTAAGTTAGACACGCAAAACGTGACGATGCTGACGTGTCATCGCACCGCGCGTGTGACGTGCGGGGAGATGACGATACAATGACGATCATACGACGGATTAGCGCGACAACCAGTTCGCAGCAAGTCGATCTCGGCGCTGGCTCGGTGTGCTGGTTAATACTGCCGGAACTGCTGGCGGAGTCCCGCGCCGGCGGATGCTGGGCGGTTCACGCTGATGTTGACGAGAGCAGTGATATCCCAGCGCACCCCCATCGTCGCGATCGACACCCACACGGTCCGACGGTACACCCTCGACAACCCTGGATCGTGTCGGCAGCCGCAGGGCGATTTCTTCCTCACTCCCAGCGTCACTGATCACCCGCGGCTGTGGCGTGGCCCGTGGCCGTCTTCGCTTCCGTTGTACGACACGGCGTAGTAACTCCTTTGCCGCACATCGCCGCCAAGTGGCTTCGCGGCAGACCTACATAAACTCACACGGCGCTGGTTGAGTGCGACGCCCGGGAGCCAGTGCGCTGCGCCACTCCTCCCCCCCCCCCCCCCCCCCCCCCCTCCCCCCCCCCCCAGCTGCGACACAATGCCGGGCGTCGTCGTAGATCCGCCTCCGGCTGGCATCGACAAGACTCAGCCGGCTGCGGAGACGATGGCGTACATCAACGGCCGGCGCCACGTGCTACCTCTCGGCAAAGCGGAGATGACGCTGCTGAGCTTCCTGCGAGGTGCGCCGTGCTCCCCCCCCCCCCCCCCCCCCCCGCCTCCCCAAAGACAAGCAACCTCCTTAAGATACCCTTAAATTTAATAAATACCAAAATAATCTCGGCTTACGACTTGCACCCCTCGCCCTGTTTCACGCCCGGAGGCGCACATACATAGCAACCTCGACGTTTCCGCCGTTTCTCTTTCGAGTCGCCTCCCAACCGGGTGCCGACCCCGACTCCCCGAGCGATCTTGCCCGTCGTTGTTGCCTCTACAACTCAATCGACGGCATCATGAGACGGTCACTGCACCTCGCCGAAATCGATTTCCCGTTGGCCCCGCCCGCCTCCTCCGGCCGAGCTCGCGGGTACCTCTCGGCTCGTGCTTTACTCGAAGTAATAAGTACACCAGTATATCACCGGCCGCTCTATTATTTCAACGTCTGACTTATCCTTTTACAAGTGCACCGACCAAAATGCCGACCGATGTACCTGGCAATTGGCCTAACCTGTGCACATCGCTTGCAATAATCCTGCGAACGTCGCGAGGCAACGACGACCCGACCCCGAGTAACGGCAAGAAGCGGGTATCGCCTTCAAGTCGCTCTCCGCATGCGATCAGTCACGCAACTTATGTCGCACTCCAGCCATCAGTCGAACGCCTCTATCACCGTCTATTCTCAGCTTGGCAGACCATGACCGATGTTTGCCGCTTGCTTGATGGCCAATACAGTCCCACTTAGTTGCTACATATGCTTGCGAGCACCACCCAAAGCCTTGCCCCATCGTGACGGTGCGTACTGCGTAGGCCTGGAGCTGACCGGCACGAAGCTGGGCTGCGGCGAGGGCGGCTGCGGCGCATGCACCGTCATGGTGTCCGCCTTCCAGGATGGCCGCATCCAGCACCGCGCCGTCAACGCCTGCCTGGCGCCCCTCTACTCCGTGGAGGGCTGCCACGTGGTGACTGTTGAAGGTGCCCCCATTCCTTGCTGGCCGGCTGCCCTCTTGTCGCCATCCATCTGCCACCACCATGATGTGATCCGATGTGCGACATGACTGCCCCAGGGAATCTGACACCGATTCATGCTTTCCTGCTCAGGTATTGGTAACCCTCGCGATGGGCTGCACCCCATTCAAGAGCGTCTGGCCAAGCTGCACGGCTCGCAGTGCGGCTTCTGCACGCCCGGATTTGTGATGTCCATGTACTCCCTGCTGAGGGCGCATGGGCAGGAGGGCAAGCCCATCACTGAGGAGGACATAGAGACCGCGCTGGGCGGCAACCTCTGGTGCCCTTCCACTCTCGCCCCTTCTCCCTAATTCTCCATCCATTAATCGCCTGGCCGTTGCATCTACCTTCACTTGTCTCCGGGCTCACCCCGTCGCGTTTCTCCCCCTGCCAACGCCATTGTGCAGCCGGTGCACCGGGTACCGCCCCATCCTGGACGCTTTCCGCGTGTTTTCCAAGGCGGATGAGACTGCCTACACGCAGGACTCCATCGCCGCGTGCCAGCAAGCCAATGGAAACGGCTTCGCGGCCACCAATGACTGCGGTCAAGCCAATGGCTGCGCCAACGGCCACTGTGCTAACGGGTGTGCTAGTGGCACCAGCGCAGCTGCCAATGGAGACCCCATGGCGGCTAAGCGCGTCAGGGTCTGCCCCCCCCTCCCCCCCCCCCCTCTCCCTCCCTCTCCCTCTTCACACCCTCGGGGTTCCTTCGACTTGGCTCGCTACCTGCTGCAAGGCCGCAGAGCTCTGGCTTCCTGGCCATATCGGACGCTGAGCTGAGCTTGCCTTGTTTGTGTTGGGTGTAGCTGTGCCCCTCCACCGGCCAGCCGTGCGACTGCGGCCCTTCCGGCCCCTCCGATGTGGTCAAGCCGGCGCCCGGCTCAATGCGTGGGCCCAAGCTGGGCATGGCCAAAGGGGAGCCCATCTTTCCCGGAGAGCTGGTAAAGAGGGAGCCGCAGGAGCTTGTCATCCCAGGTGAGGCTCGGGCTCATGTGGCGTGACATGCATGTGCAATGCTCGCCGAGAACACCACTTCAACGCCGCACTGGTCGTGTAGCCGGAATTGTAGGGCCTGAGTCTCAAAGGGCTGATACCCCTAGGTCGGTTTAAAAGTGCAGTGCATGCAGGGTTTGCGGGTTAGATTGTCTTCACTTTGGAAAGGATGCATGCGGTTTGGAGCACAACCCGTCAGATTGCCCCCGCGGGAGCGTCCTTTCTTTACCTGTTTTGTATCTGCAACGTACCGCTTGTAGTATGAGAGTATTGCTACAGTACATGCTACGATAGTGTTAACAATCCTTACATGTCGAACCCACTCATACTCATGATCAGCGAGTACCAGTACTCATCCGCGAGTGATTAACGGTACCAGTACTCATGTACAAACCCTGGTCAACGGGCGATACCGCGCCGGTTAACCATGAGATACACGCCCGCAACAGTACTAGAATTTTCATTTACGAAAAGCCCCATGTTTCTTAATCTTTGCTTTACAGTGCGGTACCGCTAGTGGTCCGCTACTGGCAACATGAAATTGCAGTATTTATCGCTTGATTGGAAGTGCATCCCAAAATAGTGCTGAGCTCTTCGTGTGACCCCTGCGGAATTTAAGATCGAGCCCCCCCCCCCCCCCCCCCCCCCCCGCCCTTGGTGCAACCTGACGGTCGTGAGGTACAGCACCAGAGTTGATATGGTTTTGGAGCAGTTGTGGTGAAATCTTCACCGGCTGCTCCAAAACCAAATCATAACCTGCAAACGACAGTATATGCTCCGAAACCATGGAGAATGGGAGATGCTGTGGTGGGCTGAGCACAGACGGGGTGACTGCTGCTTCATTGTGATTATTGCAATTGTAATTAGAACACAAGATGGAGGGTGCTGTGGGGGCTGAGCCTGCGGTGAATGCGCTAATGGCAGGCAAGGTAGCCACGTGGATGCGCCCTGTGACGATGGAGTCGCTGCTGGCCATGAAGGCGGCGCACCCCGGTGCTAAGCTGGTAGCAGGCAACACCGAGGTCGGCATTGAGGTCAAGTTCAAGGGCGCCGCGTACCCCGTGCTCATCGCGCCCAGCCACGTGGCCCCGCTGACATCGGTGAGCGTGGAGGCCGGCGGCGTACGCTTTGGTGCCGCAGTCACCATTGCACGTCTACTGGAGACCTGCAAGGAGCTGGTGGCCACACGGTGTGTGGCGCATATCAGCCTCTTTCGATCCTCCCCCCCCCCCCCCCTCGCGCCCCCCGCCTCCGCAATCGCCCTCCACTCACTTTCACTCTGTCTTTATGCTCTGTTTTTCATATTTATTTTCACCTTTGTTTCTGTCCTACGGTCCTTCGGGGATTTGCAGCTGTGAGGAATGGGCTGGCTGTGTCCCTGCTACTGCGACCCCAGGTTAAGCCACATTCTGGACATTCTGGATAGATACAGGGATGATAGTTTGGGCGATGCGTTAAGGAAAAAAGGGGGCAGGAAAGTCAGAAAGGCTGACAGGCATTCAGGGAATTGCACAGAAATAGTTTGTGAAGAGATCACAACGATTGAGGAATGTAATTGGAGAGTTTGTTTTCCAGGAAAGTGAAGCCCAGAAGGCAAGAATGAAAATCATCAGACAAATCAGAGAGAAATAGCGGGTGCGACAGTTTTGAAACTTGCACACACAAACGCCTATTACGTCCGTGACGTTTATATCCGAATGAAAGCCAGTACAGACAATTCAGAATGGCTGCAGCACGCAGGGGCGGGGGGAGGGGGGTTGACATCAAGGCACCTCACGCTAGTTCGCTCAGCCGCCTTACTAGCCGCCTCTCCCTGCCGCTGACCCTATACTCTCCGCTACTGACCCCCAACAGGCCCTCGCACGAGACCGCGGGCTGCAAGGCAATCGCGGACCAACTTCTCTGGTTCGCGGGCGTCCAGATCCGCAACACCGCCAGCATCGGCGGCAACATCGCAACCGGCTCGCCCATTTCGGACCTCAACCCGCTCTGGATGGCCGCCGGCGCCACCTTTGTTGTGGAGGGGCAGCACAGCGGGGAGCGCTGCATCCCCGCCGCCGACTTCTTCCTCGGATACAGGTCCCCCCCCCCCCCCCCTTCTTCCTCCGCCTGGATCCTCATTGCGGGCTGCTCCATCATGCTGACGCCGTGTCTCGCGCCTCCGCGCGCTCTCCCCCTGGGGCCCCACAGGAAGGTGGACCTGCAGCCGCACGAGGTTCTGAAGAGCGTGTGGCTGCCATTCACGCGGCGCTACGAGTATGTGAAAG
This sequence comes from Tetraselmis striata, assembly GCA_006384855.1. Classification (NCBI taxonomy): domain Eukaryota; kingdom Viridiplantae; phylum Chlorophyta; class Chlorodendrophyceae; order Chlorodendrales; family Chlorodendraceae; genus Tetraselmis; species Tetraselmis striata. The sequence continues at coordinate 12,889 of VCJN01001460.1, forward strand.
AGTACAAGCAGGCGCACCGCAAGGAGGATGACATCGCCATCGTCACGGCGGGCATGCGCATTCGCATGGAGCCCTCCGCGGAGGGATGGAAGGCAAGACCTCCCCCCCCCCCCCCCCCCGTCCCGGTTTTAACAACCCCGAGTACCCTGACAGCATTGTCCCGCGCGCTCGTGATTCCCAGCGATGCGGCAGTTGCTGCGCTTGCCACATTCCTATGAGAGGCTCACCTCGATGATGATACTACGGGTGACCGCACTCGACCGCCAGTTGCATTTATATTTACTCATGAGCGGCTATGCGTTAGGCAAGCGATGCCATCCCATTCCAGCGGCCATGACGGCACCGCAACACAAGCAGCCTGGTCGTCTGTATCGATAAATAACTGGGGCCATACTGCAGAGCACGACGACACTCAACGCGAATAGCAGTAGCATGCGGACGCCCGTGCTGTGCTCAGGTTGCTCGATGTGTGGCCGGCATTCTGACTGGAGCTCCGGCAGGCCTTTCCATATTGGTGCTGCGGGCCGATGGTTCACCCCCTCCCTTCGTACCTCACCACCAACTTCACCCTCAACCCCCTTCCCCCCGCGCCCTCTACCCCCCTTGTCCCCGCAGGTTGCCGAGGCGCACTTTGCGTACGGCGGCGTGGCCCCCAAGACGGTGATGGCGCGCAGCGCCGCCTCCGCGCTGGTTGGGCGCCGGCTGGACGAAGGCGCGCTTGAGGCGGCAACGGAAGCGGTGCTGGCGGAGGTGCGCTTGGAGCCGGGCGCGCCGGGCGGGATGGTGGAGTTCCGGCGCTCGCTGGCGGCGTCCTTCCTGTTCAAGATGCTTGTGCACACCTCCCTGCAGCTGCAGCAGCAGGTGCCCCCCCCCCCCCCCCCCCCTGGGGGACAGGAACAGAACGGCCGAGGCCCACTGTGACATGACATGCCGCACCGCTTCAACTCTTTACAGCTCCTGTCTCATGGGTTCCCAGCCATGAGCGGAAAGGGGACAGCATCAACATCCCAGAGAGTGCCGTCTCATGCTCGGTATACCCAGACTACCGCAGCAGCGACAAACACATGAGGGCTATTGTCTGTATGCCACCTGGTGACCGTTAATGAGGGCTTGATGAACACCAGTACACCAGCTACGATTAACTATAAAACAGTATTTCCGACCGCCTCGCAAGGTACGGAAAGAAATGTCTACACGTGCTGACACATCAATGTGAGCCCTCATGATAGACCTCCGTTGGGCAACATATGATCAGAACATTTGCTACAGTTCCGCTAAAGCTTTTGTCTGCATTTGTCCTCCGGCAGGCGGGTAAGGTTCCTATTCGCAGTGTTCTGCTTATTATTACCGCGCCGGCACCCGTACTTGGTCCTATAATCTGATTTTACTGAGCACTTATAATATATGCATGGCCTTACTGCGGCTCAACCGGTATAAGCCTCAAATTGGGCTTGCGCATGCGACGTTTCTGCGATAGTCTCGTCTGCATTTGACCTCCGGCATGCGGGGGCAGGTTCCTATCCGTAGTCTGTGTTATGATCACCGCGTCAGCACCCATGGCAATCTATCAGAACACACCACGAGTACAGAGCACCGAAGTCCCCGGCTCGTTGATGCAACTCAATTCATAATCTTCCCGTCCTGCGAACCCAATTAATTCCTGCAAGTCGTGAAACAGTCGATCTGAATTGTCTGGCGCGGCAATCGGCGCTTCCCCTCAGGCGGCAGACACGGAGGCCTACGTCAGCCCTTTCCCTGCAGACTTCCACTCCGCGGCCGCCGAGTACCACCGCCCCGCCAGCCGCGGCGTGCAGGTGTTCTCCGCCAAGCACGGCGATGCCATTGTGGGGGCCCCGCGCCGCCACCTGGCGGCGGACCTGCAGGTGTGCGGTGAGGCCAAGTACCAGGACGACGCGGTGCTGCCAGCCAACGCGCTGCACGGGGTGATGCTCACCAGCGCCCGCCCACACGCGCGCCTCCTGCGCATCGATGCCTCAAAGGTGACGCCCTCCGCGCCGCAACCGCACCACGTTCTGTGTGAACCGTCGACCCTCAGTGCATGTGATGTACAAGGCAGTGGATGACGACCCAAGTGATCATCCGGCCACCCTGTGCACCGCACCATTTTATAGCGTTCGCGGGTCCCAAAAATGGTTTTTTGCAGCAATGATTCGGAGGATCCGTGTTGGATTCGTGGTGCATTCTGATATGTTTCCATCTAAATATAGCTTGTTTCCCTTCCCGGGGGGTAAAAACAAAACAATAATGATACACCACAAACCCAAAGCGCGGTTATGGTATACACACGATTTAACCGCATTATTACATTTATAATCAGAACCCAACCCAGGCCGTCACCCCCAGTTCTGTTGACCCTCACCCCCCCCCCCCCCCCCCTTCCCCCCTCTCCCCGTGCAGGCACTGGAGCGCGACGGCGTGCGCGGCTTCTTCACCGCACAGCACGTGCCCAACAACCAGTGGGGCCCGGTCTTCCAGGACGAGGTGGTCTTTGCAGAGGAGGAGGTCATCTACGTTGGGCAGCCCATCGGCGTCGTGGTCGCCACTTCGCCTGACGCAGCGCGCGCCGCCATCCGGCAGGTGCGGAAGGGCAGTGCTCGCAGCTTTTCCCATTCGAGCATTGCTTACGGTTCCAGGAAAACGTGCGCTCACTTCTGCGGTGACGCTGCGGCTACACCGTACCGCGGCAGGTGAGACACTGAAAAGCGGCCGAGCTGTTAACACCCTCCGTCTACGGGTGCCAGCGCGGTTCTTGGAGCACTGCGAATAGGAACCTGCCCCTGCCTGTCAGAGGTCAAATTCAGACAAAGCTGTAGTAGGGAAGGCTCTTATTACAGCTTTGCATGCGAGCCCGATTTAAGACCTACAGTAAGGGTTTTTATAGGTATGTCGGCACCCGTAAACGGTTTGCCGTGGTTACGCGTGTGATGCGGGTGAGCGTGGCGAGTGCGCAAGCACGGACTGCGCTGAGCCGCTGTGTGGCCCCACCCACTCACCCCCGGTCCCCTCTCGCAGATTGTGGTCGAGTATGAGGACCTGCCGGCGATCGTGTCGATCGACGAGGCGCTGGAGGCCAACTCGTTCTACCAGGTGCGCCGCCCGCGCAAGCCCCCCTTCCCCGCCCCCACGCTGCTGGCACTGCGGGCCCGCACGTGCCCAGTGCCTGCATGCGCTGGCCCATCAGATCCGGCGTGTAAGTATGCATTGATGATGTTTATTCTCCATGGTCTGTTTGGTCTGACAGTCTATGTGTGCTCTGGCCCCTCAGGATGGCGGCACCCACATGACCTGCGGCGACGTGGACGCCATCTTTGGCGGCGCAAATTGCGCGCACGTGCTGGAGGGGGAGGTCCGGCTGGGTGGCCAGGAGCACTTTTACCTGGAGACCAACGGCTCGTACGTGGCGCCCACCGAGGAGGATGAGCTCCTGATGGTATCCTCCACGCAGAACCCGAGCAAGCACCAGCAGGTGCGCTCCGCTGAGGAGGGTGGCCCTGTGGGATACCCTTTGCCCATGCGTGCACACCCTTCCTCCTGGAAGCCGATGTGGCATGGCATTGACCGGGGCCGGCTTGTGATCTAACAGCAATTCTAAGGCTACACTTCTAATTGAATCGGGCGTGGCTAGCTAATACAGTAGCCACGCTTTGCGTCCGCGGTATACCAACGTTTTTGACCCCAGTAATGCCACTCGGTTACACCGATTCAACGCTGCGAAAAACGTTTTTGGATCCGCGAACCCAATATTCAAATGGTTCGGTATGGTATCGGTATGGATACCAATGCGATGGAATCTTATTGTCCGCGCACGCAGGTTGTTGCCAAGGCGCTGGGCATCCGGGCGCACAAGGTGGTGTGCAAGACAAAGCGCCTCGGCGGCGGGTTTGGCGGCAAGGAGACGCGCGCCATCATTGCCAACCTCGCCGCGGCTGTGGGCGCCTACCACACCGGCAAGCCGGTCAGCGTCGTGATGGACCGCGACGAGGACATGCAGATCACGGGGCAGCGGCACGCGTACGTCACCAAGTACAAGGTGTGACCTTGCCCCCGACCCCCCCCCGGCCCGCCCCCGGGTCCCCTGGACGCGCCGAGCGCTGTTGTCACTGACGGAGCCGCAACCGGCTGCGCCGGGTCGCAGGTGGGCTTCAGCGCGGAGGGGAAGCTGCTGGCGCTGCGCGCCGACATGTACAGCAACGTGGGGCACAGCATGGACCTCAGCTGCTTTGTGATGGAGTGCTCGATGGTGCGGTTTGACAACAGCTACCGCATCCCGGCCGCCGACCTGCGCGGCCACCTCTGCAAGACCAACCAGGCGTCCAACACCGCGTTCCGCGGCTTTGGTGGCCCGCAGGTGAGGCTGCCCGCCTTCCCTGGATAAATCCACCCCAACACTCGGCCCGCCCTGCCTCGGCAACATCTGCCTGCGCCCGTTGCTAAGTCACTCAGCCCAACCTGATTCTGATAGGTGGGTGTAAACACCCATCGTAACGGAACACAACACGTGCAACGGCGTACCGTGTGCCATCTAGTCATCATGCAGTCTCAACAGCGACAGGATCCACATTATGGTAAAGATAAGTCCTGATAAGGTTTTAAGCTCACAGACTCAGTGTTGCTTGTTCCAGTGACATGCCGAGTTGGTTAGATGCGGGGCTTGCACTCATGTCACCCGTGCATTTTGTTATTGGAGGAACTCCTGTTGTAGGGTTGTAGGGTTTGAGGCATGGCGGCATACACCTCTTCCCGCCGCCGCTGGTCCACCGGCTAACGGCGCAAAGCCACGGAGAGACAGCACTCACAGCATGCTGCGGCGGTTTGGTCGCTGGCGCCGCAGGCCATCACCACAATGGAGATGATCATGGAGCGCATCGCCGCCACGGTGGGCCGGCCAGCGGAGGCCGTTCGCCAGCTCAACTTCTACGTGGAAGGCGACACGACGCACTACGGGCAGCCAATGGTGAACAACAACATCGCCGCCTGCTGGGACGCCTGTCTTGCTCAAGGCGGCGGCCTCCAGGCGCGGCGTGCGGCCGTGGACGCATTCAACGCGGCCAACCGCTTCCGCAAGCGCGGGCTGGCGGCCACCCCCACGCTCTTCGGCATCGCTTTCACGGAGATCTTCCTCAACCAGGTGAGGCGGCTGTCACAGAGCGCGCTGGTGGCACAGATGATTCCGCACTGAAGCACCGCGCCGTAACTAGAATCCGTCTGTGGTAGCGAACCCAATGGCCCAATAAAGCAAAGTAAACGCAAAAAACCCTAGCAAGACAGTCTAGGGTCTATGTCCGAGGCTGGGTATCTCTCCCCGGAAAATGTATGGCCTATGTATAGCTTTGGGTAGAATGGTTTCATAGGAGCATGCGGAAATTTGAAATCCTACATAGCACACTAAATAAAACCTAAATCGGCCTGCTCTGAAGTACCCATCCGCGTCGGAGCCTGGTGGGCGGATGATCATTACGCCTGTCATCTGAGCATCTTGGCGCATTGTAATCTGCACCCCCTCCCGGTCTAATCTCTGCATCCCAATTGCCCCTTCCCGCACAGGCGGGGGCCCTGGTGCACCTGTACACAGACGGCACGGCCCTGGTGACGCACGGCGGGGTGGAGATGGGCCAGGGGCTGCACACCAAGTGCGCGCAGATCGCGGCCCACGAGCTCGGCATCCCGCTCTCCTCCGTCTTCATCGCAGAGGCTTCCACCGACAAGGTGCCCAACACCGTCCCCACCGCCGGCTCCATGTCCTCCGACCTCAACGGCATGGCGGTGCAAAACGCCTGCCGCCAGCTGGCGGAGCGCCTGGCGCCTTACCGCAAGGCGCAGCCGGACGCGCCCATGGCGGACATTGCAAGTGCCGCGTGGTTTGACCGCGTCGACCTCTGCGCCCACGGCTTCCACAAGGTGCGCCCGCCGTCCCTGGAAGCAAATAGCAACCTACCGGCAATGGAACTGTGAATGCGTGCGCATTCCATTCGGGTGCGGGGCGTCAACCATTCAGGCTCACCAGTGGGGGTATGTGTCCAAGCATCGAGTCTGGGCGACGGGTGCCGACGCCCCAATAGGAACCCGCGGGAGTGTCAAACTGAGTGTCAAACTGAGTGTCAAACTGGGTTGGCAAGCACGATTTCGGAATATTCGCCACGATTTCACTGTATTTTCGTGTACATTTGATCTCTGACAAATGGGGCAGGTTGTTTCTCGTGTTGATCTCGTTACTGTGTCGGCACCCGTAATAGGGTTCATCCGTTTGGACGTGGAACATGCCCAGTTCGAAGGGCCTAAAGCGATGCCACGTGCTGTGTGACGTGAGCCTCATGCCAACATTCATGCCGTAGAGATGAAGTGTGTTGATAGTGACGGCGGTGCCACTCCCGGTTCCGCTGCAGGTCCCGGATGTGAACGGCTACGGCAACGACCACCCCTTCAGCTACTTCTCTTTCGGATCCTCCCTCAGCGAGGTGGAGCTCGACACGCTGACGGGCGACTTCAGCATTGTGCGCACCGACATCGTGATGGATGTGGGCGACCCCATCAACCCGGCCATCGACGTGGGCCAGATCGAGGGCGGCTTTGTGCAGGGCGTCGGCTGGCTGTGCCTGGAGGAGCTGGTGTGGGGTGACGCTGGGCACCCGTGGGTCCCACGCGGGCACCTCGCCACCAAGGGCCCCGGCGCCTACAAGATCCCCTCGGTCAACAACATCCCGCTGGACATGCGGGTGTCGCTCCTGCATGACGCGCCCAACCCCCGCGCCGTGCACTCCTCCAAGGCCATCGGCGAGCCGCCCTTCCACCTCGCCACCTCGGTATTCTTCGCGCTCAAGGACGCCATCTACGCCGCGCGCCGCGCCGCCGGGCTGGAGGGCTGGTTCCCCCTGCACGCGCCTGCCACGCCGGAGCGCCTGCGCATGGCTTGCACCGACTTCGTGACCGCCTCCACCCTCCCATGTGCGGACTTCCAGCCATACACCAGCTGCTAGGCCGCCTCAGCAGTGCCATCACAGTGACCGATTTTGCAGCTACCCCTTTTGTTCATTGCGCGAATGCGATCCGGTGGAGATGGCGCCCGTTTTGTGATCACCCAGCTGGTTGTGCGCCGCCCTGAGGTCACCGAAGGCCTTCAGGATCAGGACATGAAGCCACGCGGTGCCAGCGGCAAAGAGCTTCATGATCCTTAGCGTGGCCCCTGCCTGCCGGCAGCTAGCGAGGTGGTGAATCATCAGTGAGGGTTCAGTGGTCAATGGGCCACGCCTATAGACGACCTCCATCACTATTACCCCGCCCATCGCGTATGCGGCTGCGTTTGCCCTATTGAGCGGTTCTGTAGCTTATGCTGCTACTGTGCCTAGCCGCTAGCACTATCATTTATGTAAATAAAACGTTGCAGATGCGCCATGCAACAATTTCATGAATTCCGTGTGGAATTCCATTTTCCTAGGACGGGTCGAATCGCATAACATGTTACCACATCTCTCACAATAAAACATAACTATGAAGGAACTTGACGGTTGAATCTGCGATGCGTCGATTTTTCAGAAAATTTTAAAGGAACGGGTTCTATATCACTGGCCTACAGTTCCATGATGTATATACCTCCCCCGACCCCCAGCCTCTGGCTGTGACGTGGCCGGTGGGGGTTCAGCACCGTGGGGCGTCCTCTGGCCCCTCCAGGCCCCTCTGCTAGGGTGTCTCCCGTGGGGTCGCGGTCCCGGCGGGGGCGGCGGTGGTGGTGGGCGCGATGGCGCGGGTGCAGTCGTCGACGCCCGGCGGGGGCGTTGACTGGCAGTTCCGGTGTTGCGATGGCGGCTGCGGACGCACCTACCGGCGGCCAGCCCCCTTGTGCACGCACGTGAACCACGGGATGGAGTCCGACGACCCGGAGGTAGCTGCGATGCACCTCGCCTACGCTGAGACTTTCGACCCCTCTGTGTATCTGCGGTGCGTCCCACGAGACGGCTGCCCTCGCTCGGGCCACCACGTGTTCCATGGCGCGCAAGCGGCGGCCCGTGCCGCCACCTGCGAGTTCTGCAGCCCCCCTCCTCCCACGGCTCCGCCCTCCGGTGTGGCTCTCCCGGCGTCGGCAGCTGGCGTGCGGGCGCTGCAGCGCCAGCACGCGCCGGCTGCGGCCTCAGCCGCCCATGATGCCGCTCTCGCGGCCACCGCTCGGTGGTGCGCTACCAGCGACGTCTACCGCAAGATGCCCCGTACGCCGCTGCGGGGCACGGCTGTCGGCGTCTGTCCCGCAGCTCGGCCTGTCCTATTCCCCCTGCTATAGACCGTACGGGTACGCTGGCCTATGCTGACTCTACCCCCCTCTCAACCAGGGTTGCCCTGAAGGGGCTTCAGTTCAGGCCACTTCAGGCTGAAGTCCCGACTTCAGCTGAATTCAATTCAGGCTGAATACCTAGCGAAAATGGCCTGAATACCCCCTACCTGAAGTCCCTCTAAACGTACGAGTTTTGAGTGTAGCGGCTAGCGGTACAATCCAATCGTTCTGATATGTCCGAATCCGCAGAGAAATTGTACTATAATCGCCCTAGGTGTCGCACAGGCCGCATCCGTACCAGGCCCACATACACAGCATATAGTACATTATGGTGCGCCAATAGTATATTGCGCAGTGTTAAACGGTGTTCTCAGTTTCGGTAATGCGTCATCCTGCACTTGCTGTATTCCTTGGGCGGCAACGCAGGCTGGCGACCGCCGCCAAGGAATACGGAATACCGCATCACCAAATGGCGCGCGATCGCAGCACTACACTCTCCACTCTCAAGTCTCAAGTCTCAATCAACCCTACGCCCAGTCCCCCCCCCTTCCCCCCCCCTCCCCCCCCCCCCCCAAGCTGATTATGGAAGCCGCGCAGGTTGCCTCGGATGCCGCCGAACCTTAAGCCGGCGCTGCGGAGGCCGAAGTCGACATGCAGGCCGCCGGCCACGAAGAGAGCATGCCGCCGCCGCCCCCAGGCTCGCGCCCCGGCCCATCCCGCCATACGAACCGCCGTAACGTTGGCGATTCGTCGCAGTCCGCTTTGCCCCGGCCCGACAGTGCCAGCGCTGAACCACCGATAGAACTTGACGGTGACGATGAGCAAGCAGCCGGCATCCCATGTGATGTGGTAGACATGCCCAGCTCCACTATCTACTGACTGCCATATGTGTGTTGGATGTGTACGTGCAGAGTTTCACCTTGAGCAAGATTCAGAATAAGCTATAATCTTGCATCACCTCGACCAAGAAGTCCTCCAAGGGCTGGCACGCGCTGGTCCTCGCATGCCGTGAGATGTGGGTGAAGGCTGTCAAGTTCATCACACCAGTGAAGACGCACTTCACCAGCGTAAGTTTACACAACATGCCATGCTGTTTTGTATTACTCCTGAGCTGTTGTGCATGCCCTATCGTGCTGCAATACAACATACTGACATGCGTATTGCTTGCATGTGCTCGTCAGACATGGAGCATGCTGAGGAGCCTTATCACGACACGTGCTGTGGTGGATCACCACCTGCATGGCACAATGCCACAGACCGCCAGCTCAAACTTGCGAGAGCGGCAGCCAGCCCACGAGGAATGATCTGTGGCAACGGCCATGGAGGATGTGCTGTCCCACCCCCGCAAACTCGGAATTGGAATTGGCACGTATGTTGCTTGCAATCCCTGCTAGTCAGGTAGAGTGTGAGCGCGTGTTCCCTCTCGCTGGCCTAGTCACGCAGAGGCTGCGGAATAAGATGGGTGTGGGGAATATGGCCACTGAAGTATCCATACACAATAATGTAGACCTGGTTGCACAGGTGGACGATGCTCTCTCGTGCAACTTTGGCTAGGAGTGTTACATGCTCTCTGTCAAGCCGGATATCAAGGCCATCGAATCGTAAGGAAGTCATCAAGACACTGGTAGCCTGGAAAGGCGGGAGGGTCAGGGTTTTTCATCAAAGTTATGTAACAATTTCTTTACAAGCACTAAGTAATTTATTGGCCACTGTCTCTTGGGGGGGGGGGGGGGGTAAGGGGGCGCAAAGGCACGCCGGCCCGCCGACCACCTCTTGCTCAGCGGAACGGCATGAGCACACGTATATACATATATATATCACTCCATATGCATGTTCGGAGGTCCATGTGTTGTCATGCTTGCCGCTAGGTATTAGTGACTCAATAGACGCTGCTATGCCCACACCACATACAATATACATAGTACCTTGAGGGGGGTTCAGGCGCGAAGTTCAGCCTGAATACCTGAATACCTGAACTGAAGCGTCTTCAGGCTGAATTCAGGCCTGAATTCAGGCCTGAATTCAGGCCTGAATTCAGCCTGAAGACCCTTCAGCTGAATTCAGCCTGAAGTGCCTGAATTCAGTTCAGGCTGAACTGAATACCTCTGGGGGGGGTTCAGGGCAACCCTGCTCTCAACCCCGCTTTTAGCGCACATATAGCACAAACGCGCGGGCTGACGCGCACGACGGAGCAGGGCGCTACGCTCCACCTGGTGGCCAATCTCGTACGCATCGCGCCTTGAGCGTCCTATTGTGTTTTCGGCGCCAAAATCAGCAATATAGGGCCGTGTGACCTGGTGATGTTTCCCGTCGAAGCTGGTTTGAAAACCACAGCTCTGGCGACGAGAGCAGGCCGGTATGACTCGGCGAGCGAGACGCGCGTGAGGCGCGCGCAATCGACCGACGACCTACGGGGCTCAGACAAGGGGGGGAGGGGGGGGGGGGGGGCTTGTAGAGAAATGGCCGTGCGACCCCCACGGACGTCCGCTTTGTGCCACGTCAGCTTCGGACAAATGGGGCCATGTTTCTGTCACATTTCGCGGGTTGAACATTAACCGCTCAGGTGTTACACCACACTCGGCATAGATTCCGAAACGCGTGGAACGCAGCGAAAACTCGAAGATGGCAGGCTCAGCTGTTCTGGCTGCTTTTATGTCTACTCGTGCTGCACCCAGAAAGGGCGCAACAACAGATGCCTAGTTCCCGTACCACTGAGCAGCACTTGTAGCTAAAAAGCGGTTAGGTCAAGGAGGGAAACCCCATAAACTAGTTTAGATCATTTCAAAGTTGAGTCTGGTTTTGCCAGTCTTGAGCGAACGGAGAGAGCGGTGGATTGACGGAGAAGAGGTAGCGCCAAGTCATGAAGGAGGCACTGGGAAGGCCACCGCTGCGGAGTCCTGTTGGACTTGGAAGTGGCGGAGGGGGGCGATGTGTCCAAAGAAGAACCACGCGCCAGGTGAGGGAAGAACGTTGGGGTCGATGTAGTCCAGAACGACGTCAGAGTTAGTGGCCCAGCCGCCTTGGTAGCGAATGTGGGACAATGGCACTCCGATGGCGTTCGCAGCAAACGCTGCGCCCTTGCGAAGACTGAGTGAAGTCCAGGAAGTGCCAGCAGGGGGGGCAGCGTTGACTAGACTGATGGCTGCAGACAGCCAGTCTGACATTGTAGCCGCAGTCCAAGGTTTTGACCGCTCGGCCGCAGTGACAACCCAGAAGTTGGATGTAGCCAAGCCAACAGTAACCAGGGGGACAGATTGGACGTTGTCGATGAAGTGGTGCAATAGACGTGCCACTCGAGGGTGCTCGGACACCGGAAGGAGAAGTACGCGTAGGTCGTCGGGTCCCCGTCGGCCAGCGCGACCCTTCTCGCGGTACACTTGCAAGGTGATGTTGTAGGTGTCGACATGCACATCTCGCACTCGACAGGAGACGCCAGTAAGGCCCCTGGCGAAGAACATGAAGTTGACAACCGAGGCCAAGAGGGCTCGGAAGTCGAGGTGGTACTCTGGGTAAGGAGCAGACACAATTAGCTCGGCCTTTGTGACGAAGCGGTAAGCTACATCCGCAGGCAGAGGGACACGCAAAGGGGCAGCGTCCAGCCGGCGCTGACGCAGCATCAGCCCACGCCTTGCTGAAGTTAGGTGTAGACTGTCCTTGGCAATGGGGACGAGGTTGTGCAGCTCGAAGAACGTGTTAATTGCGGACAGGTAGGGTTGCAGCGACTTAGCTGCGATGTGCCCTCGCTCCCCGATCCAGGCGACATACCGAACGACAGTAGCAGTAGTCGCCTCCAGCGGACTGATGTTCTCAGAGTCGTGGCAGAACTCCGCGAAAACTGAGACAGTCTGCCGGCGTAGCTCTTGAGTGTTTGAGCGCTGAGGGAGCTTGAGAGCAGGTCGAGCGTTCGCTGGCCCAGCTCGTCCGAGCCGAACGCATCCTGCAGCCGGGATCGCAATGACGCAGCCCACGGAGCGACAGCTGCGGGCTCGTCAATTACGTACGTGCGTCGTTTTACCGACAGAGTTCCACCAGTACGACTACTGTTCGCAAAGTACTCGGCAGCAGCGGTTAGGTTTCCGGCGGTTGGCCGGTAGCTGATGGACGGGTTTGCAGTAGCTTCAGTACGGGTTTGCGGGGCTAGGTTCAGGTAAGAGGGCCGCCCCGCGCGCCCTTCGCGCTCGTAGCGCCTGTCCCGTGCATAACGTACACGCGCGAAACTTGGTCGTTGCGAACCAGTTGTGACACGCAGTGTAACAACCGATGGACGCAGCGATGAAATGGTACGGGAGGCGGTTGGTTGAGCCGCCATGTGCAGGTGTGCGGATGGTTGAGCCGCACTCGGCTGTAGCTGTAAGAAGCGCCGCACCGAGGAAGGTCTAAATGAAGTCTGTAAGGTGGGGGGGTCAGGTCCTGACACAGGGCGCTCATCTCGCCGTTGTGCTGCAAGGGTGCGTCTTGCGGCGGTCACCGAAAGGTGGCCTCGCAAAGCTCCAGCAGCTCCGGCGAAAGGCGCCCTACACCGTCACTCGTGCTCACCTTCGCGGCCACGTCCACGCCCGCCGCCACGCCCTCGCCCACGTCCGCGACCTGCAGCTGCAGCTGCTACTCGGGCAGTAGCGGTTGCCTTTGCGTTGCTGGCAACGGTCGCCTCGAAGACGCGACGCTCGTAGTCCTTCATGAGGTCCCCAAAAATCGCGGAACCCAGATGCTCCGAAGCAGGCTGAAAATGCTGGGCTCGCAGCACGTCCAGAACACCTTGGTCACCGTGCACACGCTTGATCTCATTTAGCTTCCGCAGGAAAGCCAGACGAAAACGAAACGCCTTGTCGATGGCCTCGGCGTGATTCCGAGCTCTCGCGAGGTAGGGGGTGAAGTCCTGGCTAGCGACAGGGACGTAAGGTAGCAGCTCGTCGAGAGCTACGAAAAGTGCGGCCATGTGGGCCCCGAAACACGACATCCACAAATACTCCTCCTTGGCCGGCACACGCCGGTCGTCCTGCTTGAGGTACTCGTTCGTTAGGTCGGTGCTCAGGGGGAAGAGTCCAGGCACTCGGCTGACCGGTCGAACGGCCTCGTAACCAGACTCTGTGTTAGGCTCTAGCTTAAGCCTGTTCTTTAGGCCCTTTAGGATGCAGCGGAAGGATTTAGAAAGTATGGCCAATCTCTTCTGGTTACAGGGGTTCCTGGGTTATAGTTCTGTCTCTGAATTCTACCTAGTAGACTTGTCCGAGGCGGTATTTATACCCGCCGAGGTCATAGTCATACCTGTGCTATGTTAGCCGGGTGTCATGGGATACCCGTGCTGTGTTAGCCACGTAAGGCTTGAGTCAGAGAACTCTAGAGAATTCCAGAACAGTCTTCAGCCTTGTACTAATAATATTTACGCCCGCAATACTAATATGTACAGCGACTCCGCGGATGCGTAGTCGTACTACCTTTGCGGGGAGTTATACCTGCTAGTATAGCAGAACATTATGGCTAAAGGGAAATGGAGTATAACACTCTCCCCCCCTTGAGCACAAGCGTCCTCGCTGTGCAGGTGTCACAGAACTACAGGAAACTACAGTCTTGGTCTTGATTTAGAAGTTCAGGCGGAAGGTACTCGGCTTGGGTAGCGATTCCGGAACCGAATGAAGTCTGGGCTCTCAATAAACTGTCGGTATGGTTTAGACAGTAAGAACGACCGGAAAATGTCCAGGTGCTTGACTCCGCGTAGGGGCTCCCAGGTGTCTTCGCTTGGTACGTTGTACGGGAACGCCCATCGCACTCGAAACAGTAGTCCAGTGCCATTGTTGTTGAAGGCAACATCGAGTATGTCTTGAACATGGAATCGGTTTGCGTCATGGACAATCGGTACTCGTTCAGACTTCGCCGGTTGGTCAGGGTCGTCACACCACTTTTCCAGCATACTCACGTGCACCACGTCGTGGACTCGTACTCCCGCAGGTAGTTGCAATCGGAAAGCAACTGGCGAGATCTGCTCTGTAATGACGAAGGGGCCCACGTAGCGATCGCGTAGCTTAGCACAGGGTTGCTGAATAAACTTCAGATGAGACGCTTTCAGCTTAACTGTGTCGCCGGTCTTGAATGGTACGGGTAGTCGTTTACGATTAGCTGCAGTCTGCATACGAGTTTGAGCCTCCAGTACGCAATCATGCGCGAAGCGATGAAGCTCCTGTACATACTTGACGTGTTCCGGAAGAGCTCGAGTCGGCTCGGTTGCGAGTTGAGTAGTAGCAGGTGTAGTCGGCTCGAATCCCAAAGTCGCCTTGAAAGGGGACATAGTAGTCGAAGTCGACTGAGCAGCGTTGATCGCAAACTCCACGTTGGTGAGGTGGTTGACCCAATCATCGTGCAGGGGGTGCACGTAGCAGCGTAGCACTTGCTCCCAAGTTTGGTTAGTCCGTTCCGTCTGGCCATCGGTTGCTGGATGAAAAGCTGTAGAGATGTTCAGCTTAGTACCCATGGTCTTGAACATATCTTGCCAGAATTCCGACATAAATCTCGGGTCTCGGTCAGAGATGAGTTTAGCCGGCAGGCCGAAATGACGAAAAACTGAGCGATGCATTATCTCCGCCAGGCCTTCAGCAGTAACTGTCTTCGTAGTTGGCTCAACAATTACTCGCTTTGACAGTAGACATACGAAAATCACTACTGAGTCATACCCCTGGCACTCCGGAAGATCTGTGATTAAATCCAGGGATATTACCTCAAATGGTCGTGACGGTACGTCATGGGGCTGAAGTAAGCCGTATGGCTTATGCCGGGCCGCCTTAGTACGTTGACAGGTAGGGCAGCGTCGCACGTAGTTAGTGACAGTCTGTTTCATACGGGGCCACCAGTACAGTTCCACAGCAGTACGCGCCAGTAGCCGTCGTCCTCCTGGGTGTCCAACAGTAGGCGCGTCATGTAGTTCGTACAGTGCTCGTTGTCGCAGGTCCGCCACATTTGGTACGTAAAGTCGTGAGCCGTAGGCGTACAGTAGACCATTACTGTGACGTACTAGCCAGGATGGTAAAGCCTTCCTGCGATTTCAGGTACTCGTCGGAGTCATATGCGGTCTTGATTTCGTCGTAAAACTTGTTGTCCGCCTGTAGTCGCGACTCCATAGCAAATAAAACTGAATTTATTTCGCAGTCAGCCTCGTCTTCTGACCATTTGTTCAGCAAATCTAGCTTCTGTAGCGCATCCTTCAAGTCGGGTCGCCGAGAGAGGGCGTCCGCATGATTGGCAGCTCCTCGCTTGTAGACGATGTCCATATGTCGTTGGTAAGGCGCAAACACTTGCAGCCATCGTACTTGCCGCGTCGACAAATCGCGTTGGCGAAAGAAGTGCCGTAGTGTGTCATGGTCGGTGATGACCGTAAAGCCCGCCGCTCCATCAAGGTAGCATCGGAACTTGATGAGTGCATCACGAACCGCTAACAACTCTTGCTCATGTACCGGGTAGTGAACTTCGTGTTTTTTCATCTTGCGTGCATGGTACGCGACAGGTCGAAGTCCTGAGCCTTGATCTTGCAGCAGCACAGCTCCCACTGCAAATCCAGAAGCATCTGTATACAATGTGTAACGGGCGTCCGCAGATGTGTCCGGTAAACTCAGTACAGGTGCTCGTACCATTGCGTCCTTTAATGCACGAAACGCTGCATCAGCACGAGGCGTCCACACAAACTCCGGTTGATTCTTCGTCAGGTCATGTAGTGGCGCCGCAATAGCCGCGAAGTTATGGATGAACTTGCGGTAATAGCCAGCAAGGCCGAGAAAACCTCGTACGTCCTTTACTGTCTTCGGCACGGGCCACTGTTGAACTGCTTCCACCTTCCGGGGGTCCATCTTGATCTGTCCTGCCTCGACGATATGGCCCAAAAACTCCACGCTGGTACGGCCGAACGAACACTTCGACAGCTTGATATGCAAGTGGTGTCGTTGCAACTCCCGTAGCACCAATTTGATGTGCTCGAGATGCTCTTGAGCTGTCTTGCTGTAGATCAGCACGTCGTCCAGGTATACCACGCAGAATTTGCCGAGATATGGGCTCAAAACACGGTTCATCATGGTCTGGAATCCAGCTGGGGCGTTTGTCAAGCCGAAAGGTAACACACAGTACTCGTAGAGTCCATAGTGTGTCCGGAACGCTGTTTTGTGGATGTCTTCCGGTTTAATTCGTACTTGATGGTAGCCTTTATACAGGTCCAGAGTACTGAAAATAGTCGCACCATGCAATGAGTCCAATAATTCGTCGATACGAGGAAGCGGGGTCCGGTCTTTCTTCGTAAGGTCATTCAATTTACGGTAGTCCACACACATACGCAGAGTGCCGTCTTTCTTACGCACAAATAAAATTGGGGCGCCGTAGTTTGACTTGGACGGACGAATCCACCCTTTTGCCAACAATTCCTCCAGTTGTGACCGTACCTCCTGCAGCTCCGCTGGTGACATACGGTACGTTCGTTCCTTGGGGGGTTCATCACTCTCCAGGTTGATCTCAAAGTCGAACTCGCGCTCCGGTGGCAGGTCAGTAGGCTCCGCGATAATGTCTGCAAACTCCATAAGGGACTCCTTGAGCTCCTCGGTCCACTCGGTCGACTGGTCCGTGCGCAGCTCAGCTACCGCATCGAACACCTCGCGTACCGCAACAGCAAACAGTTCCTCGCCGCGACTCTTCCTCAGCTCCTTCGCCATCTTAGCCGCGTCCAGATGGTAAACCGTCGTAGGTACTGTATACTGTTCCGCTGTAGCAATGTGTTGTCCAGTCTTCCGGTGTTTGATAATTTTAGCAGTCCAGTCAATGTCAGGATTAACTGTTTCCAGCCAAGGTTGTCCGAGAATAATGTCGAATTTCTCCAGGTCTGTAACTATAGCGTCCAATTTATAGTCGAAAGCTCCTACGGTAAGTACTTCGCTCCTCAGCCGTTTGGTACTGGTACTCATACTGCCGTTCGCCAGTTTTACACGGCGTTTTCCTCCGGATACTGTAGGGCACTGATGCAATTGTACCCATTCAGTACTCGCAAAATTTTCGGTTGCACCAGAGTCCACCAGTATTTTACAGTGTCGTCCTCGCAATTCGCCAGTAATAGTCAGTAGTCGGGTACCACTCGGTGAAGATACGTTGCACAAACGCGATGTGGAGTCTTCGCCAGGTAGTCGGACGTTACGGTTGACATATTCATCAATTTGTTCGCCGAAGCTTTCGTACCGTAGTGGGTAGCGTACTGTCTCCGTCTCCAGATAACCCGTACTTCGTGCCTCCAATAATTTCTTCCAGGTTGTCCATAGTGCACGGTTCAAAGGGGTCTTCGTAGGTACAGTATTACGACGAGCGCGATACAGGTATACAGGACACCGGTTGTCTCCCGTCCGCTGAGTGCCGAGGTACCGTAGATTGCTCTCCTGTACCCGGTACCCAGTTTGCTCGAGAAATCGTCGTACTGCTGTAGTCTCCGGCGTCGCGTCCGTGTCGCCGCGATTGCCTTCTGGAAACCAAATCAGTCCGCTGTCTTCTACAGTCAGAAGCACTCGTTTTCCATCGGTTACTAGAACCTTCGAGTGCGTCCACTCAGGCTTCGGTGGGGTTCTCAGGTGCTGCGGTAGAAACCGTACGCCGGCGCCATCGTCAGCGTAGATCTGTGTCGCCCATCGAGTGGGGCCAACATCTTGTCTCGCACCTTCTATGCCATCGTTCGTTGGACACGTAAACACAGAAGTCTCCGCTGGCAACTCATCCACCAGACGAAAATTTCTAAGTAGTCGAAACCACGGCTTACGCGACCATTTTGGGACCACAATAATTGCTCGTAGATGCGGATGCAATAACTTCTGTCGAAGGTAGTGGCCCAAAAATTCTTCAATTCGGTCATACGGGGCATTTAGCCAAATACGCCGATATTCTCCGAGATCCTGTTCCTGAAATGGGCACGTCGGACAGCAAAAACTACCAGAAACTTGAGAATTCAGGCCGTCATTATCGCAAGCTCCGTCCAGGTCGCAGGGTCCGTATTTCTTCGTGTCCTCGTGAAATAATTCGCGATGTACCATTCAGTCGCTGAAATCCTTGTGGAGGAAATCAGGCCTCAGTGTCGTTCGAGGATACGAGGGCTGTACTTCTGTAGTCTCGCGAGCCGTTTTAGGGGACAGTCCTTCACCCTGTCGCGCGCCGCGCGCGGCCGACTCACGTCTTAGTTTCCCGGCCGGGTCTTTCTGGGTCGATAATCAGAAATCTTCTTCTTCTTGCTCGGGCACGCGGACGCAACATGACCTTTCGCCCTGCAGATAAAGCAGCGACCTTCCTTCTTAAATCTCTCAAACTCCTCCTCGGTCAATCGCCGCGCCATCAACAGGTCGTCTTCTTGTTCTGTAGCCTCACCCTCAGCACTGCTGTAGTACTGCTCGTCGTCGTCGCCATCGTCGTCCATGATGTTCAGGCGTTCGCGACGGATCTCGCGGTGCACATCTGTCTCCCGCTCCGCAGCTTCAACAGCCAGAGCTGCCTGTACAGCTTCTGCCAGGGTCTTAGGGTTTTTCAGGGCAACTTCCTTTCGAATATGGGGTTTCAGTCCGCGCTGGAAGTCATGTACATTATCTTCCTCGTGACGATGGGGTAACTCCAGTAGTTGCTCACGGAAATAATTCGCGTACTTCTGTACTGTAGTCCGCTGTGTCGCGCGATCCAGATTGATACGAGCTTGCTTCGCCGGTGTACGTCCACAGAATTCGGTGATTAGTGCCGCCTCCATGTGCGTAATACCGGTAAAACCGCCGCCAATTTCGTCGTGCGTACTCGCCACTTGCGCATACCACCACTTGGATACAGGTCCGTGAAAATAGCCAGATGCCCAGTACACGCTACGAGGTTCCTCCGGGTTTACATTGTGATATTTCAGGTAACCCCGTGCATGACGAAACCAGTTCCGTAGCTCGTCGATATTCGTAGTCGATAGCTTCTCGATCTTCGCTGGTTTCACATCGCTCGGCATGAGTCCAGGCACGTCGCTGGTCCGGGCAGAACGAAGCTGGTCTCGCATCTGCTGCTCTACAACTCGGCTCCGGTTCACTCGGTCGTCGAAATGACTAAAGCCTTGTCGCACGTACTCGTCCAAGCGGCGAATCTCCGCCGTTGCCGCCGTCGTAGCTTGCGCTACTTCTTGCATCTTCGCTTGCTCCGTCGACATAGTCTCGACTCGGTCGGCTAGTCGTTGAAGCATGCTCATCATGGTTGCGAGGGTCGGTTGCGTGCCCTCTTGACCTCCTTCGAGCGGAATCGGCTGTGCTTCGCCGGCAGTGGCCGCTACCGGAAAGCTTCCGCTGTCCTCAAGTGGTGTCTCTCCTGGTGTAGCCATCTTTACGTCGCTTACCGCTTTCTAAGCTCCGAAACCAAGTGTTAGGCTCTAGCTTAAGCCTGTTCTTTAGGCCCTTTAGGATGCAGCGGAAGGATTTAGAAAGTATGGCCAATCTCTTCTGGTTACAAGGGTTCCTGGGTTATAGTTCTGTCTCTGAATTCTACCTAGTAGACTTGTCCGAGGCGGTATTTATACCCGCCGAGGTCATAGTCATACCTGTGCTATGTTAGCCGGGTGTCATGGGATACCCGTGCTGTGTTAGCCACGTAAGGCTTGAGTCAGAGAACTCTAGAGAATTCCAGAACAGTCTTCAGCCTTGTACTAATAATATTTACGCCCGCAATACTAATATGTACAGCGACTCCGCGGATGCGTAGTCGTACTACCTTTGCGGGGAGTTATACCTGCTAGTATAGCAGAACATTATGGCTAAAGGGAAATGGAGTATAACACTCTGCTCTGCAGTAGCTCTGGCACCGCGAGGTAGTCGTCCTCGGCACTCACGGATTTTGCTCCGACACGGCCGCTCTGGGCTAGCTCTAGCAAGTCGGGGCGCTCTGCGGCTCCCCCGCTGCCTGTCGGCTGTCCCGCGAAGCGCTGCCCGGAGCCGGAGCCATGTGCCCCTTCCCCATCAACAGCGCGATCACGAGCGAGCCGTCAATTGTGCCACAGCTGTAGCCAACTCTCGCAGTAATGAAGACTGGGCCCTCATATCTGCGTTCAGCGACTCCAACGTCGGCTCGGCGACGGGTTCGTCTCCATCTGGCATGGTAACGCACGGACGTACGGACGAGAATATCACACTCGGGTGGTGAGCCGGGTGTGGTCTTGAACAACCTGGGGTGACCTTGCTCGCAACTGGTTACGAGACAGTTTTTACATCGCTGTGTGGAACGCAGCGAAAACTGGAAGATGGCAGGCTCAGCTGTTCTGGCTGCTTTTATGTCTACTCGTGCTGCACCCAAAAAAGGCGCAACAACAGATGCCTAGTTCCCGTACCACTGAGCAGCACTTGTAGCTAAAAAGCGGTTAGGTCAAGGAGGGAAACCCCATAAACTAGTTTAGATCATATCCAAAAGGCGGCTGCCTGATTAGGATACCAAAGCGGTACGTTTTGGATATTTGAGCCCTCCGACCCCGACTCGGCATAACCTCCATAATCCAAAATGGCCGAAATTTTGGGGATTTCGTTTTGGAGAGCTGCGCCACCTCTCCAAAACGAAATCCCCAAAAGGCGCGTGCGGTGTGCCCGCGCCTTCCGGGCTTTTGGCCCCGTACCGCCGGGGCCCATCCGCACAGGTCCGCACCCACCCGCGCCGGCCCGTGCCAGATCCCGCCACTCGTGCTCGACCTAGGGCCCTGTAGACTGCCTCACGGGCAGTCAACGGCCTGGACGGGCTGCGACCGCGCGTGTGGTAGGGCGGTGCCGCCATGGGGACCGTGGCGAGTGCCACCGCGCCCGCATGGAACGAGTCGCACCTACCTATCGCCTTGACCCACAGCACGGCACCTTGTCCGCGACGAGTGCACGACCAACGTGGCCGCTGCCACGGCAACAGTGCAGCCCGCAGCCCATAAAGACACCCCCGAGGCGGTGGGTAGCTTCGACTGCGTGCCCATCCCACCGATCAGTAGCGAGCGAGTACGGGTGCTACGGTGGTTTGCTACGCTATGGATGCTGTAGCGGCAGTGCGGCGGCCCGGGCCGCGGCCCGGCAGTTGCGGCATTGCGGCGGCCCGGGCCGCGGCCCGGCATTTTGGTGAGTAAAATGTTCTTATTTTGGAATCGAAAATGTTCTTATTTTGGAATTCCAAAATGGAGTAAATTTTGGAATCTATGCCGAGTCGCTCTTGCGGAGATGCCCAGTATCTCTCCAAAAGGGCCGAAATTATGGAGTTACGGGTACGCGGCAGTACCCGTACAGATTATGGGGATTACGTTTTGGAATCTATGCCGAGTGTGGTCTTAATCGGTATAGTGTGGTGTAGCGGAAAGTACAGTGCACGGCTACCGCTACCGCTACGGCTCAGGTATTTCTCATCCAAAAAAGGGGGTTATTAGCGGTAACCGTAGGACGAGCCGGGCACGTCATTGCGACTACTGAGCCTAGCAGTTAAGTGGCGATTACATGATAGACACGGGGATTACGGTTCTAATTCCTAGGGAAATTGCGATTACATGCCATGCGATGTAATTACAAGACAGTCGGGGAGATTAGTCGGGCGCGCCGAAGCCCTTCGCTGGTCTTGTGCTGACGGATTTGAAGCGCACGCTTCATGTCAACGATGGTTGTGCTGGTGGCCGGGGCGTCATTACGACCGGTGTGACGCAAGAAGGTGTTTTGATGGCCGAGAGGTAGGGTTGCACAGAGCCGACGCCGATGGTGCCGGGCACTGCAATCCATGTGATGAGGTAGCGGACACAGGTTGACTCGGTGCAGTCTAGTAGGGGGTAGATGATGCCTTCTTCGTCGATGGATAACTCGGCGAAGAGGCGAATCGTGCCTTCGTAATTGGAGTAGGTGCTGCCCGTGAGCGATGTAGTCAAGAGGTCGTCGAGCACCTTGGCGCCCTAGCTATCCGTGCCGTAGAGGGCTTCGATGATGCCTCGCATGAGCTCGATCTAGGGGACCTTCGCCTCGGCGTTGGCGATGAAGGAAGTAGGCGTTTTCGTGTTGCGGCGGACGCGCCGAAACGCGCCGAACGTTACTGCCATGTTCGAGGGCGGCGTTCACCGGGTTATTTGGACGACGGGACCGCAAGTGTAGCACGAAGGTGATGCCAGGCAGGTAGATAGGGTATTGTAGCCGCTGATTATCTCTTAACGGGCGTTGCGCGAGTACCTTGCTCGTTGGGCCGCCCGCAAGAGGCCGTTGCCTGACGAGCGACGGGGAAAGAGGGTTTGCGCGACAGGTCGGGACGGGCGCGCCATAATGCATGGGTGAGTCGGTGTATAGACTCGCGATGTGGAAGCACGGAAAAAGGCTAGAGGGGTTGAACTCGGGGATGAGGGTAGGTGAAGGGCGACGACCCGCACAAGAGGGTCAGAGGTAGTGAGGGAGTTCCGCTCATGCCGACGACTCCATTGCAGCGTTGCTTGTTGGAAGGCGCGCCCGGAGGCATGTCCTGGAAACGCACATGTATGGGGTCGGCACGGCGGAGCACCCCATCATTCGGCCTTGTCAGCCGCGGAGGGCTCAGCTTTCACCTTGCCCTTACCAAAGTCCTTGGTGACGTCCTTGCTTGGTGAAGGTAGTGGCTCGTAGCGCCGCAGCCTCGCGCTCAGGACGCGAGTTGTTGTTGTCGCGGTTATTGCTGCCGCCGTTCCGGTCGCGGTCGTCGCGCCGGAAGGCACCGCCGAGGCGCGGACGGGCTGTCGTCTTCGCGGCGCTTGCGATGCTTGCGTCGTAGACGCGATCCTTGTAGACCTCCAACACCGGGGCGACCCCATGTTCTCGGTGCCGAAGCGGAGGTAGCGCGCCCGCACGACGTCGAGGGCGAAGGTGTCGCCGTTGCGCGTTTGCGTGTCCCAACGCTTGCGGAGGCATGCTAAGCGGAACCGATTACCGTCGTCGATGGCCTCCACGATGTGGACGACGCCTCGAGCCGCTATCCGAAGGCCGGCTTTCCCATCGGTGGCGCATGCCGGAGCCAACAGCTTGCGCAACTCGGCGGCCGAGCCGACGATGAAGGCCCCGTGGCACGCGGCGTGGTAGTACTCATCCGCTGCCGGATGAAGACGAGGGTTACCAAGCAGGTACTCGAACACACGGTCGAGGTAGGGCGATGGGGAAGAGCCCCGGGCGTCGCAGACTTTCGGGAGGCATCCCGTTCTCGAAACCGGGCACATATGTAGTGAGGGCGGTTTTCCTATCAAGGTATAATGGGGGTCGCTCGAGGGAGCGAAGGGCGCACGGACGTGCGTTTTGTTCCCGACCGCCGGCGCGGGACCCATTCCCGCTCGGAATGTCGTCCTCTTCACCGGCGGCAGCCAACTGCATACGAGTCTCGCGGGGAGCGAAGAACCTAGAGAGCTGGTCATGGATGAGCTGCTTCATTCTCGCGTCTTCCGCCTCGCGAAGCGCCACCTTGATGCGGCCTTGCGCGGTAGCCGACGTGTCGACACCCTCGACAGCCGCCGCCTTGCCGGCGTCGACCATCTTGGGGGCAGTGGGTGAGCCGCGGCCAGACATAGACAAGGGGTCGTCCGGAAGGGAGCCGTGTGGAGAAGAAACAACAATAGAGCATGGGCTTGAGCTGGTAATGTAGTAGCACCGAGAGCGGCGGGTGGAAGGTTGAGTACAATTTCCAGGGGGATGCCGAGCTTTCTGCACGGTCCCAACCCGCGAGTTAGTGTTGTGCGGGCAAAAGGCCAGCACCAAGCTAAGAGAGTTGTTCAGTCTAGCGGACGATGGTGATTTTATAAGATTTGATGGGTACTGGGGTGACCGATGTTTTCGCCGCGGGCGGCACGCAAAGTGCCGCACATCGGCGTCTCAGTGTTAAAGCAACAAGACTGTCCGCGGTCGGTTACTGGCGTGGTGCCCTAAAGGTCGCGGGCAGCCGGTGTCGACACCCGCATACCTGGGGTGAATGGACGGAAAATGGAAACATATAGCGACTAATCGGTGATCATGAGCTGGCACGACATCGTACCGCCCGCGCGAGCCTCGTACCATGTGTCCCGCGACTCCCACGACTCCCCACCCCCCTTTAGTACTGTATACAGCTTTTTTTTAGTTTAAAATATTTTGCACGTCCGATATAATGTTATGTTTTAGTACTCTACTTTCCGGAGAAACAGAGAGGGGGGGGGGGGGTTCACTTTGTAAGTGGCCCCAACTTTATGTTGACGTACTTAAGCAGTACTTGGCGGCTGGGAGCGGTGCAAGAGCGGCTCGGGGCTCAGCTCCGCACCGCCGCCGTGAATATACTTTGTTACGCGGCTGCCGTCTAGAGAACGCACGGAAAGTCTTGTTTAATATCCAGGCCAGGCAGACAGCAGCTCAGCAGCATCATAGCACTACCGGTACATGGAGGGGTGGATACGCGGTTTGTTTGTCATGATGCTGACAGTATAAATATGGCGATGGTTCCAAAAAGTGCCCCACTCCCTCTTCATTTTATTATGCTTGCATATGGCAGGGAACACCCTTCTGCACACAGCCATGCATTGAAATCATTAAAAAAGTCATGCCATTGGTAGTTACTATGCAACTTTGGGCATGTTCTACTAAGTACTGTGAGATCAACATAAATAAAGTAAAGGGGGGGGCGGCGGGGGGAGGGGGGGGGGGGGGGGGGGGGGAGACAGAGGGGGGGGGGGGGGGGGTTCTGAAACATAACTACATCGGCCCTGCCTTAGCGGTGGCGGTTTTGTTTTTACTGGCCTTTTTGTAATTCACACCAGTAGCAGGCATGTCGTCGCGTTCGTGCGGGGTCGTCGATGTGCGCGCCGCCCTGTATACGCGTATGAAATACTCACAGTATCATAGCGGAAGCTATCCGTTATAATACAGGCCGAATACAGCAACGCCACGGATCACGCTCAACCGAATATGCCGACAATGATCGATATACGGGTACCCTGTACAGGGTACAGGTAGTCGCTACAGGGTACACTACTGTAATCCTTATAATATTACTATCAGGAGTCATAACATCACGACGTCACGACCCCTGGTGCTGTAAGGCCTGGAAGATTTTATTCGTTGTCTTTGGTGGCCCCCCCCCTTTTTTTGGGGCCCCCCCTTTGGAAATACTTCCTTCCTCTGCAGTACTGCTAAAGTACTGCCATGAAACAAATAACAAAGAAACATCATGTTTGTGCCTTGTAAGCATGCAGGAACAGCCAGGGCAACTAAAAGCATGTTATAGATGAACTTCTATGGGTATTGGGCACCCCCACCTTCAGGTGAAAAAAAGGGGGGACTGTGACAGTACTTTGTGCAGTACTGTAGACAAGGTTGGGCAGCAGATAGGCCGTTAATATAGATGCAGGAGGATACATAGAAGACCACGCACAGCACATAGATGAATATGGCACATAGATGAATGTAATAAATGACAATGTAGTTTTGTCAACCCCATACCCGCCCGACTGTATGAGACATCTATCATAGACGGGGGTGTCCAACAGCCGGGGGCTAAGCGAGCGCATGTCGGTTGGGAAATCGCGGTTCACTTGGTGGCCAGCGCTTTCAGCGCCTCGATGGTCTCCACATGCGACGCCGTCCCGGCCGACCGTACCGGCTCCTCCATCAGTTTTGACTTAAATAAGGTCATAGTCGCGCTGCTTGCCGAGCCGCTCCTAATACCGAAATAGCGAGAGCTCCAGTGCTTTTAGCAACGCGATGATGCTCGGCATGTTGCCCTTCTGGACCCCATTTCCGTTGCGGACAGCGCGGTACTGAGGTACTCCAACGAGCTTCGGAACGTTCGGCCGATCTGCCTTATGTCCGAGTTTCTTCTTCCCAAAGAACTGCGCGAAGCGTTTGTCCGGCGGGGTTGGCCCTTTGCAGAGCTACTCCCATCATACCCCAGATACAACGCCAGTCTTGGAACGAGAGCTGAGAGGGAACAAGGCGCGATGGAAGGCGAAGGCGAAGTCGAAGCCGACCGATTTAGCCATGTCCGCCGACCAACCGACGCCCTCTAACTCTTGCCAGTCTATCAGGGAGTTGTATTGCTGTTTTTTGGCAGACAGCGGGGCGCCGCTAGGCACTTTGTGAGTAGGGAGGCGGTGATGACTCTCACGGCTCGGCGCGGCGCTAGCCATCATCGTCGTCGGGAACGGGTTGTGCGGTGCTTGCCGAGACCTTAATCGTAACCGGGTAGCGGGGCGCTGGCAATCGACCTTAATCGTAACCGTTCTCGTCTCAAGGAACGCCAGGGTGTCTGTGACTGCCTCTAGCAGGAACGCTGTGCAGTCTCGCAAAAGCCCACGGTCGTGCCGGGTGCCGGCCAGGCACACCATCTTGATATCGGTGTCCGCAAGCAGGGGGTGGTTGTTGGGGGCGTGGGCCTCGATTGCCTCATTTAGCTGGCCCGTAGAGTTCTTGTCGCCCCACTCCTGAGCGCCTAGCTTTATCCATACGTTCCGCACTGCGGTCCTGCCGTCAACGGAAATGCTTACGCACGCCGCCAGTGACGCCAGGAGGTACATAGTGGTGCTGCCTGGTGTGGCGGCGGGTGCTGCTGGTGGTGGGATAGGCTGGAGGGATATCGGATAATGGAAGGCAATGAATGGGCGGATGAAATGATGGTGGCTGTCCTATTAAGTAGCTCCCCGGCCAGGCCCGGCGCAACGCTCGCGGGCGACAAGGCAGCCCGGAGGGTGCCGGTAAAACCCGTTTGAAACCCGAAACATATTGCACGGGTCGCACTAGGACAGTTGACTAGTTCTTGAAACCCCATAAACAGAGCTTAGAGGATGCATTGCGGCGGTTTGTCTCCCCATCAGCCGCTACTGTACTGTGCCGGTGTCGAGTCAGCTGCGCCGGGGCTGTCGCCTACGACATCGGGGGCATCGACGAGTACTGTTCAAAGTACTGTTAGACTATAAGTTTTTTTTTTCGGAAAAGGAAGATTTCCCCCCCCCCCCTTTTTTTTCGAGCAAAATCGCCACCAAAGACAACGGATAAAATCTTCCAGGCCTAATGGCAAGTCACCACGTCTCGACGTCTCGCCCAACAGGCGGGCTGCACCAGCACAACGGCTTGTGCCGACGTCGCCTCCGCCCCCGCTCACTCCGCCCGCCAGCCGCGGCACGCGTCCGCATCGAGCTCCATTTCACGTCCGTGCACAGGGGCGACATCAACTCGGCGAGAATGGCAGGTGTGTGCCACTCCCCTGTTGCCCCGGGGCTGGGTTAGTGGGTTTGTGCTTGGGGGCACACCGGTGGTTAAAGCGGTTAACGGTATTCTCACACATTAAGCGAACCCCACCTCACACCCTGGGTTCGACAACCCACCACCCATACGAGCGGCGGACACACCTCAAACAATCTTAACGAAGTCCTCCGTCGTGTGTTCTGCCCCTCTATTTGCAGGTCGCAGCATGGGCCGGCTGGTCGCCGTCGCCGTGCTGCTCGCTCTCCTGGCCACCGCGCAGGGCCGCCGCCCTCTCGCGTCCTCCTCCTCCTCAGAGAGCAGCAGCGCCAGCTCCTCCGCGGCAGCCGTCGACACACTCCTGACGTTCCAAGCCACCATCAACACCAACACCAGGAGATCCTTGCTCGACAGGCCGGAGTCCACCTGCGGCACCGCGGCGAAGCCAAGGGACAAAGAGATCGGTCGCATCAATCTGTGGCTGTTCAACCTGGCGGACGCGATGGGCTACCGCCGCGCCGACGTGACCGCCAACGGCCTACAAGTCACGAACGGCGTGCTGCAGTTCACCGTCTACGTGCGGGGGTCATCCAACGACTTGGTCGCCTTCCCGCCCCAGACCATCGCCGGTGTCGTGGTCGGCGCTGGCACCACCTTTGACATCACCGCGCTGAACGTCACGTTCGACGAGGGCAGCAAGCTCGTCCTGGAGGCCAACCTTGAGACCAATCCGCCCAGTGGCGCGCCCAGCAGCATCGTCGCCTGCACTCCTGCACCGGTGGTGATCGTCAATCAGGCGGCCGCCATCGACGTGAACCAGCAGGTTCCGCCTGCTCGACGCCGCTTGCTTCTGGACAGTCCAAGCCAGGAGCAGCTGGACGCGCTGGTGCTCGAGATTCAGGCGATTATCACCAAGATTAGCCAGAGCTTCACTCCTCCCGTCGCCGAGAGCAGGTTTGCGGCCGTGGGCCTGGTGTTCGAGAACGACGACACCACCGTAAACTACGTCATTCTTTGCGACCTGGACGACGCTGAGTTCGAGGAACTGGAGGACGGCTTCGACGAACTTGATTTCGGGGACGACGTGATAGCCGGGCGCCCGGTCCAGGTGCCAAAAGAGGCGATTGACGAGGTTGACTTCACCGCCAGTCTCGCTGACAACTTGCGTCGTCCGGTGCCTGAAGTCATCAATGTTCGGATCGATACTGAGATTGGCGCACCTGCTGGGACCTTCGCGCCACCTGATGGTATCTGCGCTGCCGGACTCGGCTTTTGCTCTGGCAACTGCGGGAACGGGTGTGAGGCCGCATGCGACGCTCTCGGAATCGCGTACACTAGCAACAGCCAGTGCAGCAGTTTGTCTTCGGGGAATAACGACTGCAGCTCGGGGCCTTGCTGTTCTTGCGAGCCGGAAGATGTTGAGACCCCGAGCCCAACCTCGGATGCCACCCTGACGCCGGATGCCACCCTGACGCCGGATGCCACCCTGACGCCAGATGCCACCCTGACTCCAGATGCCACCCTGACGCCGGATCCCACCCTGACGCCGGATGCCACCCTGACGCCAGATGCCACCCTGACGCCAGATGCCACCCAGGCTGACTGACTCACGGAACCCCCTGGTCGGTAATTCTTCTCCACAATGACTTAATAGCCCCAATGCCGCCCATGGATGGCGTTCATGCGCCGAGGCAGCGAGGCTGGAAATCCTCTCAGATTGCTTCATTATTCGTTTTAAATCATTTTTTCTTGCAGATGAAACGTAAATGGTGCCAGGCACATCTAGCTTTTAGTATCATTTGACCATATTTGCTTAAATTTCATTTCACGATTGCACACCTCTTATTTGCGTGTATACATTCAGCTCAAGGCACCTCCAAGCGAACTCTCTTGAGCCTGAAAGGTTGCTGCATGGCGAAAGTAGCCAGAGAGTCTGCTTGCTCTCAGCAATTGTTCACTGGCCCACTGCCCATAGAGAAAGCGACTCATGTACTCCCGTTGGACCCTCCCTCACGCTCTTGGGGGGAGCGACCGCAGATGGATTACGGGTCCCAACGCGGTAAGAATAACAAGCCTGCAGGGACTAAATGTAGACGAAACTATAGCGTCTTGTATTGTCAGTTGCATGCGGGCCCATTTTAAGGCTTATAATTACAAGGATTCTTAGTACCATTATTTCTAAGGGTTGTTGAGGCGAGTGGCACCTGTAAACGAAGGAGATCCATTCGGTGCAAGTCCCAGTGGGTGTCCATGCTGCCCTCCATGTCAGCGGCAGCCGACCGGTCAAAGGGTAAATCCCTGAACGGTACCTCCAAGTGGCGGGGCCTAAGGATTTACAGACCCTAGTGTATGTAACAGCTGCCACATAGGGGACTGTGGATCAAATGTAGTTGTGACCGCAGGGTCTGTAGCGGCTATGCTGGAGATGCAAAAGCTATTTTCGACCGTTTTCCTAGTCAGAACATTAATTAATACAATACTGCGCGTAGGGCTACGGGTGCCGAGCCGACTAAAACAACGATTTTTTTGGATCTCGGAACGGAATGCTAACGAAGATTCTTAATTCTCGTAATGATACCGTGATATATTCCTCTGAAATCGGGCCAGTAAGGACATAGTGCGTTCCGGTTTTTTTGTTCTTGTAGCTGGCACCCGTAGGGACTCATGTATTTGATGGTTACCTGTGATACCCCGGACAGGCATCTACTTTTCGTCCATCATTGCACAAAGACATTTGAAGATATACCGTGGGTTCTGCAGTTCAGCTCCACTTGAAGTGGAGCTGTCATGTTATGATATGGAAACATCTTATATGGTCGTAATATCACAGCCATATCCGTGAGCTCGTACCGAATTCCGTAACTGTCTTTGTGACTTTGTCGAATGGTGTCATAATATCAATGCAATATCGACACAGCATCAATACTTTGCAATCAGATGACCGCCCGCATACATATTTATTGTACGGGTTACTCGTACAGCCTGGTTTTAAGATGTTGCGGCTGTCCAGGGACACGGTCTGAAGTATTTGTACCATAGCGCACTAAAAATAGCCCTTGAATTGCATAAATACATGATAGGCGTGTCCAATAAAAAATATGCCGTCAGGTGGTTATGTATACGGCACATTAAGAGATGCGAGCACAGCAGAAAGGGCCATAAAATCAGTAGGGATGTTCTGCCCAGACAACATGGGTGTGCAATACTTAAGCGGTATACTTGGCCTTGCCAAGTGACGCGGGGTGAGAAAAACAATGTCAAGTTGCCTTGAAATGGACTACTGGCAGATTCTTGCCAAACGCTTTCCACGCGAAAGGTGTAAAACTTCACAAGAGGGTTTTCGCGAAATTTGGTTGCGCGAGCTTTCAATAAATCTTGCTCCGGTAATTTGGGTCAGTTATTCCATGTATGCAAGTACCGGCATTTTAGTCAGTGTGCTGTGACAAACTGTGTGCGCGCGCGAGCGTGAGCGTATGAGTACGGTAACACTGGTGGCGATGCAGCACTAAGTGACTACTCAAAAGCATTTATGAGAAAGCACCCTCCTTTTGCCAACGGAAAATCTAGTAAAGATATGGTTAACATCTTACGAAAGTAAACAATTGCCGTTAGGCAATAATACCCCCAAAAGTGTTTTTTCTGCGAGCTTTTTACATAGGTTCGTCAGCATTACCCGTACTGCATCTGGTGCTGTAAACACCAGGCCGGTAGGTGTCACTTAATAAACGAGCTAACACAGTGCGGAATATGCCATCAAGCTTAAGTCCTGGATGAGCTACTTGAAGCTGATCATATTTCCGTCACAT
Organism: Tetraselmis striata; assembly: GCA_006384855.1. NCBI lineage: Eukaryota > Viridiplantae > Chlorophyta > Chlorodendrophyceae > Chlorodendrales > Chlorodendraceae > Tetraselmis > Tetraselmis striata. Next base: position 44,142 of record VCJN01001460.1, read on the forward strand.
GTTTACTAATAAAAATATTGCATGTGCTGGAAGCGACGCATGAATCATCTCCCCCCCCCCCCCCCCCCCCAAAGAAAAAAGACGTGAATTCCTTGCGATGTCATGAATTCACAAATTAAACAGGAAACGCGCCCGAATCCCCCTCCCCCCCTCCCCAATGTTATTCGAAGTTGCCACTCGCGCTGCTGCTATTGCCGCTGCTTGGCGTCGCGGTCCATTTCTTTTTTGGTCTTGGTGGTCGCCTGCGCCGCGGCCGGGTCCTCCGGCCACATGTGCTTGGGGTACCGCCCGCGGAGCTCCTTCGCCACGATGGCGTACTGAGCCGACCAGAAGCCCGCGAGGTCGCGTGTGACCTGGATCGGCCGCTGTGCCGGGGACAGCAGGTGCAGCAGCACAGGCACGCTGCCCCCTGCCACGGCGGGAGATTGCTCCAGCCCAAACACCTCCTGGATCTGTACCTGCGTGAGCAGCGCCCACACACACACCGGCAGAGCGGTGAATCGGGGTGACTGCGCCCAGCAAATATAACTGCCAATTCTTAATTTTGTTAATTTTTTGGCATATCATTTATGTTCGAGCTATATACAGATTGACAATAAAAATGGCATTAATAGAAAGCCATATGATAATATAACTGTAGGCCAAAAAATACCCCATGTTTGAATGGGGGGGGGGGGGGGGGGGAAGAGAAATAGCCACTATATTTTCTCCTGCGTACATACACTGCCTCAGGGAGAAATACTGTAATCCCTACACATACTAGTCCCCCTCGAAAGTCTTGACCTGTACGTATCTGTCCATATCGCCACGCCAGCACCGGCGGCGCCGACCGCCGAGTGGTACAGCGGCGCATTTTTATGATATAATTTACTTAGAATATTCATCAACGGCTTGAGATGTGATAGGTGGCGGAGGGGGGGCCTGCCTGTTACGCTCGTGATTCCGCTCTGCGCAGGTTTGAGCCCTGCCGGCCCCCTCCGTAGAAATATAGCCGAGGGGGGTAGGGGGGCCCGATGCAAATATTTTTAGGTTCTCCTACAAACCCTAGTACAGTGGCTTACCGCGCGACCCGCATCCCGATAAAAAGGCGATGTACTCGCCCCGCGCGGGCGGATTTTTCCCGCTTAGGGGCCCGCTAAGCGCAGCCCAACAGCAGAATATGGGAGCGTATTGATGGCCGGCCCTACCACATACCCTGGACGATTCCCTAGCAGGTGACCATATGGACCGACCAGCTGACTCGGGGGCTGCACCCCTGCGCAGTATGGGCTGAAGCCCGGCTTTACCAAGGGCGCATTCGTGCCCTCATGAATTGGGTTATCAAGTTCATTACTAACCCTGAACAATGACACGCACACGTATGGCATTTACAACGAGAGCCCAACAAACGCCACTTAGGGCTCCCCCCACACATGATGTCGTGTTCACGTATGACACATGGAAGGCGCGGCCGGAAACGAAGGTGAGGGCTCGTAATGGGCCAATGTACAATTGATGCTTGACAAGGGGGGCAAGACTTTTGTGGGCAGCTGTACATACTGCATTCGTACCGGAGAAGTAACACCATGGTGGAATTATAAATCGAGATGTCTCCCGGATCCCGGAAGAAACGGAGCCGCTGTACCAGCAGGCTGGAGTCAAACAGTACTGGTCGGCGGGTTGGCTGTGGGATGGGATCGACCCGCCCAGCCCAACCAACCCGCTCATCTGTGGTCGGTCTCCGTCCCGCCTCACGCCGGTTTAGATACGTCCCACCATGCATATGATCCGCTGACAGGGGGGCTAGGGCTGTGCGGGCTAAGTCGGGGCGGGGAAGGGCGGCGCGCGAAGGGAGCGATCTGGTCGTTGCAGAGCAGTCGCAACGACCCGCGACGAAGGCGGCCGCGACTCGCCAGGTTCCCGTCGACACCCGTCGTCTAGCTAAACGGTACAGTTAGGCGACGGATCCGATCTGGGGGGGGGGGGCGGGCAAGGGTGCGGCGGCTACGCATCCTCCGCCGCGCCGAGGTAGGGGGCGTGGGGCTGGCACCAGTCGGGCTGGCTGGCTGGCAGTCGGGTTGTGCTTGGCGCTTCGCGACGCGAGTCGCCGACGCGCCGACGATGGATGGCGACGGGATGATGCCCACCGCGCGCCCGCGGGAAGTGAGGCACGATGTACTACCCTGTAGGTCGCTTTTCTCCCGCGGGAGTATAGAGGTGTAAACCCTAAACTTCTCCGCGCCAGCGCTGGAGAAATATATTGTCCGCGCGATCTGGCGGCCTTTCTCCCGCGGAAGTAGCGATTTCTACTGTTGGCAATTTCTCCGCTATAATTCGAAAACGGCGGGTAGAAGCAGTACCTATACGGGAGAAGTACCGGTATTTCTCCTTTCTCCCATATTCGAACATGGGCTTAATTAAGTACACATTCTTTTCATTATAATAAACAGAATCGACTATCCCGACGATCACCCTGGACCAGCATGCGCTTATTATGCTAAAGTTTTACCGCCTGCCCATACTCGATACCCCAGCACCTATGATAAAGAACTTTTAGGCGTGGTCTGCGCGTTAAATCTTTTACGCGTAAATGTTATAACAAATTCAAGTTAATTTTCAAATGAATAATTCTGGCAACACATACACACGGCGCACTTGCTGGACTCCTCTCGCACCTTCACTGTGGGCTCCTCTGCTGAGTAGTCCACGGCGCGGGAGGTGCCGGCAGGCATGCTCAGCCTGGGCGGCGCCATTGCCTCCACATGCTGCTGCTGATCCCAGCTCAGCAGGCACCTGCACCACCGCCGGTGGTGCACGCGTCAGCACCGCACAATTGCGCCCCGCGACGAAGGGTGCAATCCGCTGCCGCAGGGTTCTGAACGACACGGATTGCCGCTGTAAAATGGCAGAGGCGCAATCCGGGCGCCACCACCGGGGACAACTACGAGCCGGCTGACTGCGCCATGTGGTAACTGCCGGGCTTGCAGGGTGAATTCCGTCGCCAATATCAATGAATCACAGCGACAGCGGGAGCTACACCGCTACAATTGTTGTAATGTATAGTCTCTATGTTGATCTTACTGCACGTAGCCGGAGCACTATAATAATGATGTAATGGCGTAAATGGCTGAATACATCTAGCGCCACTTACCTATACTAATATACCGTGGCGAACGGCTCGCTTGAAGGGGGGTAGCTGGGCTCAAATCGCGCAATGGACCGCCGCCCCTCTATAGGCACCTGTATCAATGGATGTCAACAGCGCGGCTGCGGAATCGCGGATGACTCGGGATGGGCTGCCGGCTGTATATGATATACGCATATGATCTCAGCAAACACACATATACCATGCTATACAAATACATGGCTACACGTGCCGGCTCATGACGCAGTACCCGCATTATAAGCCTGCAACTAACTTTTACGCAACCCATACAAGAACCTTCGCTTTAGATCCGATTTAGTTTCCTCGTTTGACCAGCGGCAGGCGGGGCAGTGTTATCATTACCGCGCCGGCACCCGTACATGTAATTACGTGCACTGGTTTATGTTCACTGGCGCGGAAATACGAACCTGCCCTGCGCCTGCTAGAAGACACAAACACACAAGGCTGCAGCGGCAATGTACCAAATGCTCCTATTGCATGCAGCCCCAACGAGAGGCTTACATGAGGGATCCTTCTACGTTCGCAGGCACTCATAACATGCTGACATGACTGCGCTCTTACTGCACTAATATTGCCCCCTTGCCACCTGCACCTCTGCAAGGGGAATGCTCTCTCCCTCTCATTCCCTATCTCTCCGACATGGCGGGGTTGGTTCTTTGCGTGGGCACCATGCATGGGGTGGTGTCTCACCGCACAGCGCTGTCCACGTCCAGCGCCTGCAGCTGCCCCTGAGTGCGCACCCCCGCCAGAAAGGGCGCCAGCCACTCCTCCAGGCCGCCCAGGAGTGCGGCGTCGCCGAGATCCGGGAGGCTGGACTCCCCGGCGGCGCGCTCCTCGCGGCTGCGCACCCACTGCACCCTCTCCCGCCACGCCTGCGTGCCCTTGCCCCAGGGCAGGATCCTGAGGCCCGTTTGACGAATGCCCTGCGCGATACAGCACGAGCGCGCGGCGCGTTAACCGCCGCTTCGGAGGGGCCGTGCAATCGGGCTGCCCGGAGCTTGAGCCACTGCTGTCGCCGACTGAGACGGCGTACATCTGCCACGGGAAAACTCTCACCACCTCGCGACGACTGAGGCACTGACTCGTTGCCGTGGCGACCAGAAAACGACGTAATGATTATATTACCATTACAATGGACGCACCTGCTACCCCGCCACCCGGCATCAGAAATTGCGAATGAGCTGTTTCTTCGTGAAGATAAAATTATTTTCTTTAATTAAATGGAAAATAGGATACCCGGTTTTCAAAACTGGTAGAAGATTAAATCATAAACACAGTTGTTGAATTTGCTGTCTTCATAATGTTTAAAAACAGTCAATTTATGAGTTTCTGTTACTTTGAAGTTCGCAAAAAAACCTGTTTTACTAAACTGAGAAATAATAATAAGAAAATAGTTTAGAACCAAAGTAAAATAGTGAAAGCAAACTATTTTGTGAGTTAGTCGCTAGTGCTAGTGTAAAAAAAGCAGGACAGCATATTTAAATTTTGTTTGACTGTTTGACAGTCATTAAAATGTATACCCTTTTCTAAAATAAATCAAATGGAAACGGTTTCTGAAACGGAGGTCAAAGAGGGATAAATTGGCTTTTTGTTGCTTGCAGTACTGTTTCAATGATAAACAAACAGTAGAACAGTATGTAATTGTGTTTTACTGATTGAGCCCTCCCCCCCCCCCCCCCCCCCCCTTCCCACCCCGCCCCACCCCACCCCAAATACCACCAGCCACCATATGACCAACTCATCCTGGGAGATCAGACTGCCACCCGATGCAGCTGGACCCTTATCCCCGGAAATACCTGAAGCAGGACTGGCAGCGCTTCCTCGTCTAAGCACTCCGTCGGCACCTCCTCAAGCACGATGTCGCCCACGCTGGACCGCTGCCGCGCCATCACTGCCTTCTTCGTGGGGTTCCAAAACACGGTCTTGCCTTGTTTGATCAGGTGCTGCGGGCAGATGAGAGGATGGGGGGGGGGGGGGGGTGGGGGGGCAGGGAGCACCATTACTGATGGTGTGGATGCAGACAAATTCGCGATTGTCCGCCAGGCAAGGCGCAGACTATCTAGGGTCGGGGCTCTGTCCATGCGGCGCGTGTGGGCAGCCCGTATCGCGAGCCCGGGGCGTGAATTGTCACATGAAAGCCAACATCGAAGCGGCCGTGTGCGTAATGTATACTGATCCGCCCAGTACGGGGGGCATCACAGTGCTGGACACAACCAAGCATGTCAAGCCCGCATACTGCCAGGAGAGATTAGATGCCAAGTGGCGTGCAGCCTTCTCGCGGATTTGCGCCTTTGTCCCTGTTATTTTGCGGCCTGTAGTATGGAGGCTTGTAAGCCACTTGGGAAAGTAGCAGAACTTCAATCAAATTTGAGAATGTGGAACAATCCACCACAGTTGGAGATCAACCGTTTCGACGTAGCTTCCGCATTTCAGCGGCGATTTTGGGTGTAGTTGTGACGTCGGTTAGCACCACACCGGGATGGATTGGAGTCGATGGCTCCTCAGCTGCTGCTCAGGGACGGTGCCCAATGGTTAAGACGCATTTATATAAGGAGTAGGGGTTTATGATTTGCCTACTGTCGCGCGGGCCACACGTGGCCTACTGTCGTGTCTAACTGTTGGACAAAATCCAGAAAAGTAGCGGTTGACGGGCAGGGGGGGGGGGGGGGGGGGGGGCATCCATTGCTCAGCATGGGACAAGAGCCGGGGCTGCTTTGGGCATCTACCATGTGCAGATGATCGACATAATTGTACATGATTTGCAAGACCATGGGCTGTTGTGTAGGCACTTTAACACCTATATGAAAATTTGAGAGGAAGGTATGTGTGGCCCATCTTCAGCGTTAATAGACGGTACTAGTATGCTTTGTGTGCGCTCATCAGCGGGGCGGCATGGGAGGTGGCGTGTCGACGTTGCTGGTGCTGCCCCCCTACAACTAGTTATCATCCCCAATAAAGTTGCCCATTTCTTTCTTGACCGGCGACCATCTGGGCTCCTAACACTCCCCCCCAAAAGTGGTACATTGAGCAGCAAAACCCAACCGCTGGCGTGTTGGAGTAAACATAGCCAGTTAAAGGCTCCAAACCCCTTAAAGTCGTGGTTTGTACTGGCGTTCTAGAGTCGCCTGGAAGTCAAGTAAGTCGCCAGCTCATTTTCCACACAAGGTTAGAAAGCGGCAATTGACACCCCCCCCCCTCTCAAATGGAAGTTCATGGAAGTTGCCTTCGACACGAGCAGCATACTAGGCGTGCGGCCACACCGGAAAGTGGGCTGTGATGGTGGCCTTGGAGATGCGGGCCGCAAGGTAGATGTCCTGGTTGCGCCCGTCGGAGGTGTCGCCGCCCAGCTGCGCGATGGCGAGGTACGGCTCCTTGGCCAGCGGGTCAGTTTTGCCTGTTCAGCACGCGCAGGCGGGAGTATCCGGCGACAAAGGCCGCGCGTGAGACACGACTCACCCGTGGTGTTCCCTGCTCCAGGGTCACGCCCCTTCTCAACATGGGGATCGATCTAGGGGTAAGGGCGCCGACGCGCATGTAAGAAATCGAGAGACTCTCTGGGGGTGCCCAGCGACGCTCTCTTACCATTCTACCGCTTTGGCTCCCAGAATGAATATCCCCCCCCCCCCCCCCCCCCCTCCTTGCCCGCGTTCGCAATGAGTTAATAAATGAATCACTCGCTACTCGCGAGGCCGTAAGCAAGCAGTCCCCCCCCCCTTCCCCCCCCCTTCCCTTCCCCCCCTTCTCTCCCTTGCTAAAAGTATGTAAATACACAGGTTGAGGAAAACGAATCATGAATAATCCCCCCCCCCCCCCCCCCCCAACCCACCCCCCTCGGGGGTTCAAAATGATATGAACCATATGTGCGTAGTGTTTGCTTGGCTTCGTGTGGGTGTAAGGCAGGCACATTCTTATGGATGCTTTCCTCGAGAGGCGTTGGCGCCCATAGGTATCACAGACACTGACAATCCCAAGTATGGAGGGCTGGCCGGCAGAGTCTGCTTGTTTTTGCCCGTGCATACGTGGCAACGCAATCAGATCGTCGTTCAGCCATTGGGGTTTCCCACGAGAAAATGCCCTTAAAATCCTCCCAGAGTGGAGCAGAGAGCAGGGCTGATGCGAGTTGGCAGGGGGGGGGGGGGGGGGAGGTGGAGCGAGGAGATTGTGCCCCGCCGTACCGGGCAGCCGGGCGCCCCTTCCCGAGGCCAGGAGGAACCCCGCGGTGCTGTTGGACCGGTCGCGCTTCTGCGCGATCCGCTCCGGGTAGGCCATCGTCAGCAGCACGCCCACCAGTTCGCTCTCGGGCACGTCCGTCAGGTTGCCTGTGCGCAGCCAGGCGCAAAGAGGGGGCCAATCGCTGAGGTGACCTATGAGAATGGCATGCTGCATCGTTGCATGCGTAGCAATGGTTTAGGGATCCTGACTTCAAACAAGGCTGCAAAGCAACAGCTCTACGACCGCCACCACGAGAAGCCGTAATAAAACCATAGTGAGGGGTGTAGCAGCGTCTGTCAGACGCCATAATGCGGGCCACGCATTGGGGTGACATGTGGTCGCTCAGATGTGCCTCACCCGGAATCCCAAAGTGCGTTGTGAAGAGGGGGGGGGGGGGGGGGGGTGACGGACTCACACAAGGACTCGGCAGCCGCGGCGGCAGTGGAGGTTGTCACGTCATCCAGCTGCCCGGACAGCTGCCTGGCCGCCATCCCCACACGCTGAGCCACCCCGCGGTCCACCTCCACCCCGGGCAGGGGCTCCCCCAGCAGCGCCCTCACTCGCAGCCCCACGTCCGCGGTGCCCGCGCTGCGCCCGCGCACCGGGTCCCGCTCCGCCAGCAGCGCCGCCAGCAGGCAGCCGAGGTCGCCCATCCCGGCGCTGTGCGCTCTGCAGCAAAGCGCCAGGGCACAGCTTCAGCGCATGGCAGCGCTCGCGCCGGTAACCCAACTCGCGGGCCAACACTGCCCTGGCGCTGGCGCTGCGTGATGCTGTGAGAGCAAGGAGGAGGAGCGAGAGATAATAGACTCCGAAAGGCGGTGCGGCGCTAGTTGGGATTGATAAAAGACGTAAACATAGTCATCGCTCCATGGCGATTTGTGACCTCTTCGTGAGCGCCTGTCCTCATACCATCCCCTCATCAGCGCCACTGCCAACGCGCTGACGTCAACATGCGCATTGCCGACAACAATCATGACAGTGTCCGGGTGTTGACGCGGAAGTAAGAACACCCCCGATAACAACCTGCTCAGCCCGCCTGAGGTCATATTTAGACGAAACAATGTTGGCATAAGTTGCACGCAACCTAAATTTTAGGCTTATGTTAGGGGCTCTTATGGCTTCATCGGCGCCCATATATGCTGCCATTGTTTAACATTGACATTTGTCAGAGACCATGATTTGTCAGCACGCACGCATGCGGGGTTAACATACTGATGGCGAGTGCGTGTTTGCAGTACGAGTTGGTGACTGCTGGTGGGGCTCTCACCCAATGACCATGCTGGCCAGCTTGGGGTGTGCGGCCAGCCGGGCGATCTGCTTCCCAAAGGTGTTGACGGAGCCGTCCGGCGCCGTCGCCCCCAGCGCCCGCAGCGCCGCGCGCCCCTCGCGGATTGCTCGCTCCGGTGGGGGGTCGAGCCACGTCAGGCCGCGGCCGTCCTGCGCGCACAGTGCTCAGGCGCTCAGGACCTGCGCCAGTGGAGGCATGTGGCGGAGGGACCACAGGGGCAGTGGGATGGCGCGAAGTCATGGCTCCCACCGGCACGCCCCACAGCGCCAGCTCCAGCGCCAGCGGGGTGAGGTCGCTGTCCATGATCTGCGGCCGCGTGAACTCGTCGCGGCCTTGGTGGGATGCCGCAGACCACAGGCGGTACGCCACTCCCGGCGCGAGGCGGCCTGCGCACCGGCGGGGCGCGGGCCTCGTGAGCGCACATCCCCAAGTGTATATCTCCTTGTTGCATATCTGCACTAATCAAAAACAGCTGTAGTTCGGCCTCCTGATGCACAAATCACCTGACGGAGTATGAGGCACGCAGTGGGACACACAATTATGTAACATGTTCTCGCGCCATCTTAGAAGGGGGGGGGGGGTTAAAGTTCTGTGATCATTAGGTTCGCAAGTGATCACAGCATGCATTACGCTAAAACAACCCGGATCATGCTCTTTAATTGGCTTCGCGGTTCACAAGCATATTGACGTGTGTTTCATCGCCATTGAGTTGGATCTTATGTGTAATATTCGTGATGTCTTCTGATAGGGTGCTGACGGCAGCAGTAAGAACACTGCGAATAAAAACCTGCCCTGTTTGCCAAAGGACACACACACACACACACACACACACACACACACACACACACACACACACACACACACACAAACACACACACAGGCGAAACTACAGCGGAACCATAGAGAATGCCGTTGCAGGTGGCATGCAAGCCCAACTCAGGGCTTGTAACAAGGGGCCTTGTAGGTGTGTTGGTACCCCATACATTCACGGATAAGCGCCATTTTTTCCCTTCTTTGCAAGGGAGCAAAAAACCAGTAATATATGGCAAACTCAACGCCAGGTGATGATGCATCCCACAAGTCAAAGCTCGCACGCCATCTGGCGACTGCAAACAGTATTCCCGCCGCAATCCATGTGTTTGTTGTGGTAGGGCATCCAACAGAGTGTGTACGCTGGGAGGTGAGTGTGTCCAGCTAAGCAGAGGGCAGATGGCGGCAGGGGCGGCCCTCACCTGCGCGCCCAGCGCGCTGGTCCGCTGACGCCACACTGGTGCGCTGCACAAGCAGCCGGTCCATCCCCGTCACCGAGTCGAAGCGCGGCGCGCGGCAAAGACCGCTGTCGACGACGATTCGCACGTTGGGGATTGTCAGGCTGGACTCTGCGATCGGTGTGGAGAGCACCACGCGCCTCGCAGCGGACGCGCCCCGTGGCCTGCAGAGTACAACCGGACCAATGGACGGGGGGGGGGGGGGGTAGGGTTCAGCAGGGAGAGCGCTTCTCCGGCGCGGGACGAGGTTTTTGCGCGGCGACGCAGAGGGCGAGGGGCGGGAAGCGCAGCACCTGATGACCTCGTCTTGCTCGTCCGCCGGGAGATTGCCGTGCAGGACGAGCACCTCTGTGTTTGCTGGCCCCACGCCCTCCAGCCTGTTTGCCACGCCGCGGATCTCGCCAATGCCTGTGGCAGCCACGACGATAAGGAGTGTCGGCGTTCCAACGGCCTCGGACCCTACCCCGCCCTCGCCCGATCCACACTCACCCTGTTTTGCTTGGTGTGGTGTTGAGGTGCACTGTTGAGGGAGGACTTCTCGCTGTCTTTGCCATGCCATGCCTGCCACTGCCGATGCCGCATTAGGTGTCGGTGGCCTCACCTGGCAGGAAGCACAGCACGTCACCCTCATCGTCCTGCAGCGCCTGCGCCACCGTCCGCGCCATCATGTCCTCCATCGCGCCGCGCCGTGTGCCTGGCGTACCGACATACCTGGCGTCCCGAGGGCGGCGGCAACCATCAGGCCATGCCTCACCGCAATGCATGTATTGACAAAAGCCGCCACTGCACACAGGAGTCTGACTTGCCCTGTCCGCACACCTGATGTCCACCGGGTAGGAGCGCCCCTGGCTGACCACCAGTGGCGCGGGGGCCCCGTCCTCCCCCCGGAGCACCTCGGCGCAGCGCTCTGCCACGCCCCCGCCGAGCGTCGCCGACATAATCAGCACCCTGGCCAGGGTCAACACCGCCGTCATGCCACCATTTCCAGCACCGGCCAGCCGCCCACCGGGTGAACTCCAGTAAGGCGCATGGGGGACAATGCCGAGCGTCCACCTGAGATCCTCACGTCCCAGATGCTGGATGTCCCGCACCAGCGCCAGCGCAAGGTCCGCCTCCAGGCTGCGCTCGTGGAACTCGTCAAGTACCACGGCGCCCACATTGTCCAGGGAGGGGTTGCGTTGCATCTGCCGCACCAGCGTCCCCTCCGTAACAACCTGACACCGCAAGTGATCGGAGGTCAGCGAGAGCGGCCCTCAGATGGGCGCCACCATCACTTTCCATCTGCTCCATAAGGCACGATTGGCTCGGTGATGCATTGACCAGGGGTGCGCTCTGTGAGGATTAAAGTGTCTGCATGCCAGCTTGAGGTTGATCGGCGCACCTCGATGCGCGTGGCAGAGCTGATGGCCGCCTCATGTCTCACCCTGAAGCCCACTGTCTGCCCCACCCGCTCTCCCAGCAGCGCCGCCAGCCTGCGCGCCGCGGCTTTGGCTGCCAGCCGCCGCGGCTCCAGCACCTTCCGCGCATCCAGCGGATGTTATCAACTCTGGCCGGGGCAATCGGGCGGCCGCCGCTGCTGTTGATGCGGCGTCCTGGGGTGTGAGGGATCCGGAAACTCGCTCACCATAATCTTCTTGCCTCCCTCCAGATACTCCGGGCAGCTTTGCAACATGGCCAGCGGGACGCAGGTGGTCTTCCCTGCTCCGGGCGGCGCCTGCAAGTGTAGCCGCAGCAGCACAGCAGCACGGCATAATGTGCCGGCACACCCGCAACTGCTTCTCGCCTCGCTGCCCCTCATCCCTCCTCACTGGGGCCACCACCCCCCGCAACGGCCCACGCGGGACAGCATACCTGCAGCACCGCGCTGCGGCCTTGCTGGCTCAGAGCCGCCAGCAGCTCCGGCAAGACAGTCTTGATGGGGAGCCCCTCGGCGAAGCCAAAGTCGCCGGCCGACGCCACCGCCTCCGTCGGCACAGCCCGGGCAGTCGCCCGGCCGGCACTGGTGGCACCCACCGCGCGGCCGAGGGGCTGCGTCTCGCCACCGCCGCGCTCAAGCGTGAGGTGTCTGCCGACGGCTGCGTGGCGCCCGCGTCGGGCCACCGCTGACGAGGGGCCTCCCCTGCCGCCGGTCTTCAGCGGCGCCAAACCTCCGGCGACGCTCAGTGACGCCATAGTCTCACCGAGTTGCTTTTCGGTTCGCCAGCTGTGAAACTATCCCCGCCAACTCTCCAGGTGCGCACACGACTGCTGTGTGTATATGCTGTCGTGGTCTCGTCCAAATGCAGCCGCGAGTGGTGCATCGCTGGTCGTATGTAACAGCCGCCGGGCTCATGGGTCACCTTTCATGTTGGATTTGTTTCAGGAGGTTTAGAAAACCCTTCTACTGCTGCTAGCTCATGTAATTATTTCAGGGGGTAGTAAATCGGGCGAAAGTCAGAAACTAGGTACCTGTACGGACGGTAGCGACTATTAGTGCTGAATAATTGTGCCACTAGCGATCAGCAGCCGAGCAGCGATTTACAATAATTTTGTTATACCGGTATGCTATATATACTCGCTACGTATGTAAATAATTACAGGTATGTACATCTAGTAGTATATGTCCGGGACCGTGAACTTCGCTTAGTTTTTATTGTGCTTCTGATATTATACCGTTAAAATTCCGTAGATTTAACGAAATTCGCGCGCTGGAAGCGCAATGTGAGGCCGGTAGTAGTACAAGTACCTCGAGTCCGCATGCTACCGGTTCTTACAAGTGGGAAGTATGGGATATGGATAGATGGATGTTAACCGTTAAGAACATGAGCGCCCATGTGTTCATTTAATTAAAGAATCTGGATTTGAGCGCAAAAGTGGCAAGCATCATGCATACCACCTATGGCCGGCAACTACGTCAACTTGCAGAGACCAAGATCAAGACCGAGGCGCAGATGGTTGCGTGACTAGTCGCCTCGTAGAGTGTGCTGATCCTAACCGCGACGACTTCAGCTTTATGGCTTCCATGTATGAGTATGGGCACTATGTCGATGCTCTTTTGAAGGGCACAGATGAGTGATATCATGACATTGCTAACAATATACAAAGACGGCAACTAGGTGACATCAACATCGACAAGTACACGATTCATCATTGGCAATGGTTGCCATGGACCACATGCGGGAGGGTCAATTGGGGGTCTTTAGATAATAACAAATATAAATTTTCATTGTTAAAATGGATTGAGCCCTTATTTCCATGCAAATCTTGCCGTGCAATGAGTATGCGTTCTTGCTGCTGGCATGCCACCCAATTGCATAAGTCTCCGCTTGCATTGTTGCACGCACTACGTGATGGGCCACACCTCCATCGTTACAATGTGACTGTATGATCATGGCACCTCTGTGCCTCATTTGCCGCGCACTCTTTTTGCATGTATGTGCCATTGCTAGGTTGCCATTGATTTGCGTGTTGTATTGCTGTGCCCTCTTGCCATTATTATGCAAGGCTATGCATATCAAGTGAGAAGTCAGCAGCAATACAATAATATACTAATCATCAAGGGCCCAAAAATCTATTTCTTGATCGGATTCAGGCGCCGCTGATCATCTGATATTTAAAATTGATTATATCAATATGCAAAATGTCGATTATAAATTGATGAATGAGAACGCATGGAATTAATATGACAGTTTGGGGTGAAGCAGACGGAAGTTCCGGGGTCTTCCGGCGGAATTTCCCTCCCGGAATTCCGCTCTGTGTGGAGGGCGGAACGGAATTCCGGCGGAAGGGAGTTCCGCGCACTTCGTCCGCCGGAACTGCCGGAATTCCGTTCCGGCGGAACGGAAATATCAAAATCCGACTTCCGTGCAACCTGGTACTAACCGCACTGCTGTCCGTTGTCCTGCACTCCTGCACAAACCGTGTGATGATGTTGTCCCCAGATTTGCCGGCCTTGCACCTAACCCGGCCTTGCGGCTTTATCCGCCTAGGCGCCGAGAGTACAGGTACTCTGTGCCGCGGTGATTTGTAATCATTTCGCGGCGCGGAGGGGGAATCTCGGGTACCTATTTCCGGCCACAATCAGGCTCTGGTTCCTCCCGCCCTCGCTATCCGAAGCTTGCCCTGCCCATCTGCCCAGCTTGCCCTGCCCGCCTGCAGCAATGGCAAGCTCGTACTGCACCGACACGAGAGTTGGTTAAAGCGACTTCCGTATCGCGCCGGACACTCGATTGCGTGCTTACGGGGCTGGCAGTTGGGGCTTGAAAGAGCCAACCAGCTAGCAACTACATAATTTATTACGTGATCCTGCGACATTTATACCACTCTGTGCCGACCTCCGCGTTATAAGGATAATATTGTTATGTGCAACATTAAATTCTAGGATTCTTAAATTTTGGGGGGCGGGGGGGCGGCGGGCTCCTCCGCAGACCTCTGCGCGCCTGCGCGCCGCTGTGCAGCGTGCGCCGCAGACATGCCGGTCTGCCGGGTAGAGTTTCACTGCTGAAGCAGCGACAATGACCGCGCCCCCCCTTCCAGTGATCCTGACCAAGTATCAGCAGGGCGGGAACGGCCGCGAGCTGTCGCGTTGGTACGGTGGCGCCGAGGGTTGGCCCGATATAGTTAGGCCCGGAAGGCGTCACGGTCATAGAGCAGCCACGTGAGCAGGGCCGAGCTGAGGCAAGTGCCGCCTGCACAGGGGGGCGACAATAGTTAAATCCCGCTGAACGCGGCGCACGGGAAGCGAGAGAAGCGATGGTGGAACATAGGGTAAGCATGCTTTGGCTGGGCTCACCCCACCTCTTTCATGTCAGTCCCGTCCTTGGGGCGGGGAAAACATAGAAGAAGAGTGCCCCCCCCCCCCCCCCCCCCCCCCCCCCCCCCCCACTTTCTGATTCGTTTCAGTGATGTATCTCAATGGAGTGGGATACGTACTGGCGGCTAGGTCATTCGGTTTTTTACATTGTAATGTGACCTCCACCCGCCCCTCTTACTTTCGCCGGCCCCTGTGCAGAATTCCAGCCAGCAAAATGTGGTGTCAAAGGATGCGGACTGGCGCCGCCGCGTCGACATGGAGACAATCTCACAGCGAAATTTCTCCAGAGAGCACGGCTACATGCTGAAATATATCAAGGGGGGAGCCTTCCGCAGGGCAGACCCAGCGCCCACGGACAGCCTCGACACGTTTGCAGCCGGCAGCAAAGCGTTGGTGGCGTCCTATGACGGCAACTTGAGCTCTATGTACAACATGCGCCGCTCCCGCCCCAGGCTGGGGAACACTGTCGACCGCATCGTGGGTCTCCCCTCCCTCGATGGCTGTGCTGCGCCCGCGGGTAGGGCTAAGCAGAGTGACAGCGTCGAGGCCTTCCTGGAGGCCTACTTGAAGCGCGCGCCAGGAGTCCCAAGGTGAGGTTTTGGGGATGCTCAGCGTCTCCCCGGGATGGCATGGCCGGCTGGGGTGCCTCTGCTGAACACACCGCATGGCATGCGTAGAGCCCACCCCTGCCTGTCTTGCCCACAGCACTGACGCATAGCGCTGCTGATGCAGGCCAGCACCACAGGATCTGTATGCTACGCCCATTTTGTCCTCGCATCGAGTGGGTTGGGGGAAGAGCCTGGAGGTGCGTGAGCACTTGCATGTGTGCGCTTCTGTAAATGAACGACTGTGTGTTGGAGCGGTGATGGGGAGGGTGGGGGGAAGGAGAGGCGGATGCCAACCAATGCAGTATGCGCCGCACTCATTCTGTGCGTCTGTGTTCGCAGCTGTGCAACACCGGCGGGTTTCGCCTGCGGTAGTTAGGCAGCAGGCTTTGCCCCCCCCCCCCCCCCCCCCTGCTGTATCGTATCCCCCGGAGGCTTGCCTCGGCTAGCCTGGCATGCGCCCATCGGAAGCGCCAATGCCGAGCGATTTTGTCCGGGCTGGCCTCACCTCTGCCTGGCGTGAATATTAAAAAGCTGTAGCGCTCCATAAAGGGAGCATGCTTTGGCAGTGTATAATAATGGAAGAGCTGTGACATTTACCTGGCGCTCACAGGGCGCGCCATGTAAGCTACGAAAACATTTTTGCGGCATGATGAGCAGTATCCGCTCATACATGGGATGCACGTCTGCCGGCCTATATTTTGTGACTGTGATCTGTCTCTCTCCCCCCATTCTCTCTCACACACACGCACTCGCACTCATACACGTCCCACTTCCAGGAGCATGTACAAGAGAAGGGTATCCGTTTAGGACATCAACCCATGATATCTGTACATGCACTTGCAGCATTAGCGCCCTGTGGTTAGCGACAGGGATAGTGCAGCGGACAACGCAATCTCAGACTGAATGTCGCCCATTCCTAGCTGCAGGTCCATTATGATGCCATCGCGACCGCAGATTGTGTCCTGTACATCTGGGATATATCTTTCCCCCAGTTGGTTGTTATATATGGTACCTCTGCCTCACATGCAAGCAGCATGTAGCCACCTTTTCTGTCTGCACTTCTCGGTCAAAGGAAGCGATCATACCACGCTGTAGTTGAGCTTCAATATGTATAGGTCTCTTCATATCCTTTCCGTATGGATTGCTTCGTAGATCTGAGGAATGTGAAATTGATACAGTGTTGCTCCTAGCATGAGCGGATGTGGTTTTAGTTAGATATTTAATCACGAGGATCCTCCTCATTACATCCTTAGTCACCAGTCTGCTGTCGAGTAGTAGCGGCAAAATCCATATTTACATGGTCACCAGACGTCCACGACTAGGCGAGTGTGCTTTGCGTAGATGGAAAAACTCGTTCTATACCCTGGCGACTACAGGGTATATAGTCTTAAACAACTGCGCACGCTGCGTACTGGGGATCATCTACTGTGGCGAGATGATCGGCTCCAGAGTTGCTAGTGGTGTCAATAAAGAAAGAATTATTGACAAGGTGGTCTGCGCTGCAGGTATACATCCAGCATTCGGCGAGATGCCACGCCGGCGCTATCAAGCCTGTCTGGTGATTTAGTCAGCAGTGGAAATGAGATTACGTGGGAGGGCATTTAGTGAGGTCGAGATCTAGGGTTGTAACCCTAACATGATCTCCTCACAGTCCTCCCCGCCATGAAGGTGTCAAATGGAGGTGATATGTGTGGAAACCTGTGTGGTAGCGCAGTGTGTCAGCAAATGACGCATTAACATGTGTCATTGTCATGTGACAGGTCACATGCTGAAAAATCAGCATGGCATATTCTCAGAATTGACACTCCAAAGTGAATGTTTGTCTACGACATGGAATTTTGGTGTGTCAACGTAGTAGAATATAGTAATGACACAGAAGGTGTTTGTTGTTCTTGGATGTGTTTGAGGTAGATGTGTGTGTTGATGACAGTGTATGTTACGCCATTGATGGCGCGGCCATGGATGACTCAAAGACCACAGCCTGTTGTAGGCCCGATGTGGAGCAGAGCGCGCATGGTTGGTAAATGGCAATGATCATTGTGCATTATTAAGAGGCACTCTCAAAGCTGCACTGCCGTGTGAACCAGTAACCCTCCGAAGACAGGGCACCCACGGCGGTATGTTGTCAAGAGGTGAAGCATGGCGGGTGCTTGTCGGAATCAAATGGATCTTGCCTCCGGGTTGAAAGCGATTATTGAGACAAGTGGCAGTCAGCATCACGACCCGCCCCAAGGCGTCCCCTGAGGGATAACCGGGTCAGCACAATCCACACAATTGATTCCTAAAGCTGCCACCACATCGGAACCCAACCTGGCAATAGAATACCATAAAGGAATTCAAATGGTGACACATCGCAAGAGCATATGTTCGATTGCGGCATGCAATAACACTCAAGGCACACTGCGAATGTTGTTGGTTGGCTCAGGGCTTAATGTGATCAACCGCGATCTCTGATTGTTGTTTTATAATTTGCTTATCCGTTTTCTCTTTTGATGTAGTATATGTGTTTGTGTTGTTTGTTTCTATGGTTTTTTATCAAGTGTTGTGATAAGTACAAGCAGTAGTAACATCAAGTGATGAAGGGAAAGGGGGAGGGGGGCGCACCAACCATCAGCTGGCACCTGGGCAGCATGAGTTAGTATTTTCAAACAGCGGTGAGCATCTTTGAGGCGGTTATTGTTTGTTTCGTGGGCAGGTGTGATTGTTCTGAAAACATTTAGTGGTTATTAGTGGTGTTGTTGTTAGTCTGAGGTTTATTGGGCACCTCTCTCTGTGCCATTTCTTTGTTCAGAGCAGTCAATTGTTCTTGCGCATTTTTAAGAGCAGCCCTAAGATTTTTTGTGTCACTGTCATCATTGAACATAACGCCACTCTTTCGAGCAGCAGCAGTTGTTGTATTGTGTCTTTTGGTTGTTGGTGTTGTGTTTGGTTGTGTTTGGTAGTTGGCCGGCTGGCCGGTCAGGTTTGAGTATGTGGGCCTCTGTGTCATTATCCCTGTCTATTTGAGGCCCTGTAATTTATGATATGTGTGACCCAAGCCCTGTCAATAAGAACATATTGGCGTGCCATCAGGTGACACCCAATTAAACTTTGGTTTCTGGGCTTTGTGGTATTGTTTTCTGCCAGTAACAGTGCCAGTCTTATCAAACTGGATATTAAGTCGTCCCCTCTTGTTAGTTTTGGGTCGATTGGTATTTGCAGCATAGTGCATGGGCGTTCATAGTGCATAGAGCCCCGGCATCAGTATCGTGCTGCATGTCTGATTTGGCAAGGTGCTGCTTAGGGTCTTGTAACATCTGTGACGGTTGTATGTGCTGCATTGCTTTATACTCAGAAAGGGTAAAGGAATAATGTAACCGAAATTTTGATAGAAAGCTGCCCCAACTTGTCAGTAAGGCTGAGATACCTCTCGATTACTTGTTTCCAGGTCGTGAAATTTTCCGAGGTCGAGCGGCTCATTGTGATGAGTTTAGGTCGAAATCGAAAATGTTATGTGTCAAACTTCTTTAAAAGGTCAAAGCGCACTGTGATGTGCGAGTGTAAACAGCACAGTGTGGTGTGCAAATGTAAAAATCACGGTGTGACGTGCTAGTGTGATTCGGCAAACCTTGTTGAGCACAAGAGGCTTGATAGCCTTTCTTACAAAAGCACCGTTATTGTTGCAAGTCGATATCAGCGACTGCTGGTGCTCGTAACTAAAAAGGCGACTATTATGAAGCAATCCACCACGCGTAGCAATGCGCAGTATTGTCAGTACTGGTGCTACATTGATACGGGATAGCTGTTAACTGGTTTGGTGGTGGCTGGCTGGTCCGACGACTTGTCGGATTGTGGACCGAGTTTTTATCAAAAGTGACGAGTCGACAGTTGTGACGACTGCATTGTGAAAGCTCCTCAAGCGAGTGCATCAACTCGCGAGCGTAGTGGTGAGGCTTACGAGTACGAGTAGGCAAGTCGCAGACAAGCTCACACGAGTCGAGTTGCGAGTTTCGGTGGTGTGGTATGGTTTGTGTGTGACGAGTTGTTGTTTTGAAAAAGAGGATCCGCAGCAGATAGGGCAGCAGGTCCGCCTGTCGGCAACGGTAATTGACGCGTTCGGTCGACGACACAGTAAAAGCAAGTGATACGTGCAAAAGATGGCGTTAACGTCACGATCAAGTGTAGCGTGGTCGTCGGTGAGATCTCTGGGTAGCGAGCGAGTTCCGTGATCGAAGTAGGGATAAACACCAAATATGGAGAGATGGTCGGCTCCAGATTTGGTGCGTGAAAAGTAAGAATTATCAACAAGGGCAGGGTCTGCGCTGCGGTATATAGGTCGCTACCCAGCACTCGGCGGGATGCGCGTATACCCCGGCGCTATCGAGCATATGCCTGGTGATCTATCTACACCCCTCCATATAAGTCCCAGGCCCCTTTCTCGCCGAATCCGAGCGCACAAATAGTAGGGCAGCTGAATCTATGTTTTATGACCTGATATCCTGGAATATCATAGCGCATTTGTGCTGAGCCTTTACCACCATAGGATGTAAGCAACCCCGTTGACCCTAAAAGTGCCCCACACGAGTGGCACTTGCGCCACACTGAGCGTTTCCAGTACCCCCACAACAACGGGGGTTGGCGGTGCCCCGCACGTCCCGCCGCGCATGCATAGACCATTGCATGGTGGGACGGCCATGGGTGGGCGAGGAAACATGTCAGCAAAGAGGCTAAGATGTTTTTTGCTTGGGGTGGGGCCATAGTGGCGTGCGTCTGTGCACGATGCGGCGTGATACCATCGCCACTGCAGTACCGCCAGTACCGCAGCTCTCAAACTTGCGGTATCGCTCAGGGCGTTGCGAGGAAACGTCAGAAAACTTTCAGATAAATACCAATAAAAACTACGTGAACATGACTACAACTTACCCCCCTGCAGCACGGTCGTCCGAGGCCATTTAGGCACTTTTCAATAATACGTCGAAATCTGACGTCCCTGTTAGCGTGTGGTCAACATGTTGGCGTGAAACTTTACGCCAAGGGGATCTCAAAACCTGATACACGGTGGCGGGACAGTGTGTTGTATGTACTTGTGCACGGACTACTCATACTTGGCACATACCCCCCTTCAGCGATGCCCACGGCCGCCATGCCGGATCTCCCCTTTCACAACATTATTTCCGCCAGCATCGACGCATTAAGGCGCACGCCATTGCCGCCCCACTGGGCTCACCATGGCGCGCTATGAGCATGCGGTCATGCAGTGCTATAGAAAAGCTTTGGCCTACGGCAAGGAGGCCGCGAGAACCCTCTCCCGCCTGCGCGTGCAACGATCACAGCCGCATTTTGTCAATTATTTTGGCCATGAATCATCGCCATCGACACGTAGGGCTTGGTCCAGGTCGTGAATGACCTAATTTCAATGCCCTACCTGTATGGTGGATAGTGATCATACCAAGGGTGATGTGGTATGAGTACGGGGGCTGTGGTGCCCCATGCCTATTTGTGCACACGAGTGGCGCACTTGTGGTTTTGAAGCGCCAACGCCTAAAGGCCTGCTTTTGCATGAATGAAAGCGTTGACGGCAACGGCCCCAGCGTGGCAATATGGGGTGTATCGCGCTATCGCGGCATTTCCCCCCAGCCGTACGACCCTGAGTTACCCGCATGCACGCGCGCACGGCCTTAGTGCAGCCGCGCATGGGCATGTGGATCAAATTCGCAAACCCCATACTTATGTGCAGGGGTGTAGATCATGTCTGGTGGTATACTCAGCAGTGCAATTGTTAATGAGATTATGCGCATAAATGCGTAATAATGCGTAATATATAGGAGATTAGTAGATCTCCTCACATCGACCGTGCCACGTACGAGTAGCATGTATACCGATATATAATAATAATATAATATTATTAGATAGTGTATTATTAGCAAAGCAGGGGGCTCGCACTTTCGCCGCCAACAACGTTCGGCATAGGGGCTCAAGCCCCATAGTACGCAAAAGGGGTTGGGAAGGGTGGGTTGCGCTAGCAAGTGGAAGCTTGGCGCAAAGGCAGAAGGTGGAGACACCGCTGCGTCTCGGGCACCATATAGGGGTAAGGGCTAGACGTGCTTGTAGCGTACTAGCAGCGTACTGCGGAATTTGTAACGTTGGTTTAATGTCCCCCTCCACATGGTCCGCCGGATGTAAAGCTTCCTCTGTGTGGGCTGTGTAGACGATAAGGGGGGCTCGGGCTCGGGTTTCCGGAGGTAAGGATGAATATACTTGGCGGGTGAGTGTGACCAAATAATGGGGGAGAGGCTCTAACCCATTGGCAGAGTTGACCTCGGACGTCTACGGTGAAGCAGTCTCGGTCCGCCTCAGCGATGCCTAGGACATAGAAGCCATCGTGTATAGGTCGACTGAGAACATGTATGTAGTCTCCCTTCTTGGTGAGGGGCGCACTCCCAATAGGGTCTCCATCTTGAGTCGCTTGTGCACACCATAGGAGTTGAGCACGCGGAGGTCGATGATGCAGCGCGCCACTAGTCGACGCCGAGCTTGGGCACTAAAAAGAGTCTTGACACCCACTTGCGGCATGTGCCAAACTCCCACGCGTCGGACTTCACGAAGCGGGCATGCTCGCCCTCGTGGAAGGTGAGGTGCGGGCGGGGTAGCGTCTTGCATGCTGATGCCGTTATGAATGTGGGGTTGGGGGCGGTTGTGCTTGAAGGGAATCCGGACGTCCTCCTGGATGCAACGTAGGACTTGATCGCTCGCTCCGATAAGTCTTGCCGTTGCCGCCAATGCCGCCGCACGCGGTGTCGCATGTAGCTTGAACTTGGGTAGCATGACTCGGAACGGCGGGGCACACCGTTAGTTCTCCTCCTCGGCCTGCCGGGTAGGAGTCTTCTTCGCAGGGTTGCCGGCGGGCTGAGGCTTGCCCTTGATCTTGCCTTGTCCTTGTTCTTGTCCGCCCTCTCGTTGGTAGCTCGGTCTGCTTGTTTCTGCGCCTTGATGCGAATGTTGCCTCCGCCGCCGCCTCCGCCCCCTCCGCTGCCGCCGCCACCGCCCTTGAAATACACGGCTGCCCGTGCCTTGGCCGCAAGATGAAGGATGACCTCGAGTCGTTTGTCGTCTAGCGTGTTGAGGAGGCCGTCGACGACATTGCTAGAGGGCTCGACGGCGGTGGTGTCGAAGAAGCGGGCGTAGACGATGCGCTCGGCGACTCGCTCCTCGCCGGTAAATAAGTGCATGCTTGCACTTAAAACGCCGGCGGAGGTAGGTGACCCGGTCTTCAGCAGCCTGCCCGCACGTCGCAATCTTGCGAATCTCGGAGTCGAGTAGGTCGTTGGCGTCCGCGGTGTCGCAAGCGGTGGCGTTTTGCGCGCGAAGCGTTGCCACAGCGTTCGTGAGCTCCGCGTGATGCGCATAGGCGGTAAAAACCCCAGAGCACAGCATGTGGCGATACTCGTCGCGCGTCGCGTGCTTCTTTTCGTTGGTGAGATAGCGGTCCCATCACTCGTCGTTGCGCGGGTCCCACAGTAGCCCAGGGGTAGTGAGTCCTACGTGGGGCATAGACTCGGCGTATGCCCGCGGCATGCTGTAGTCGATCCTGTCGCGCAGCAGGTCGATGAACGCCGCGTGGCCGGGAAATTTTGCAAGGAAAGCGGGGGGAGGGCCATCCTCCTCCTCGTCACCCTCGAGGGCGTACGTCGGCTGGCGTCACATGAATAGGTTTTGCGGCGGTGGTTGTTGAATGGGAGAAGTGTGGGAGTCTAGCTCGTCGAGTCGCAGCCGCATTCGCTGCACCAACGTAGTGACTAGTGAGGCTAGCGGTGTCAGGTGTCGAACTCGCGGCGTTGCCTCCACCGCCCACCATGAATCAAATCGCTAGGCAACCGTGTGCTGTCCATAGTACGGCATGCTGTCGTTATTGCACTACTCGCGCCGAAGCGAGCGGCTGGCGTCGAACGTCATGTGAGATCGTGAGATCGTGTGTCACCTTGGGCGACTGCGAGAGTCTCGATGCCGTTGCGCTAGCGGGAAGCTGGCGCAAAGGCAGAATATGGAGACACCGCCGCGTCGCGGGCGTCATATAGGGGTGAGGGCCGGACGTGGCTGTAGCGTACTAGCCGCGTACGCCGGAATTTGTAACGCCGGGTAACACCCGTCGTTCTTGGCCCCGGGTAATTCAAATACCTCCATAATTCTCACTATGACCACTACAGTATTTTATATCTATCAGACTCCGCCGCCCACTCCTCGCCTGCGCGCCACTGCATAGCGACTACTGTACATATTATCATTAGAACGCTGATATCCAGGCTGCCGGAGCACGTGAATAGTCCTATTGAAGTACGTCGGAAAAAGCTTCGTGTTTACGAATGTCGATGCGGTTGTACGAGGCTTGCCAGAGTGGAGCACTTTTCCCAAAAGTGTTTTGTATCGTGTCCCCTCGTAAACCGAAAGGGAGCAAAAAGGTAAAATTACTGTGGCTGATCAGTAGCCTGATATTATTATTTTCTATCTAATTATAATATAATATCAGGCTACTGATCAGCCACAGTCGCGCGGCCCGCCACTACCGCGCCCCTATGCGTTGTGTAATCTCGTCCACCCGCCCACTGCACACGCTTGGCAGACCTTAGCGCGCTTAACCTCCCCTGCGTAAGAGCTGCTGTACCGCATTGCTAAAAGCCCGTGAGCTCTGTACAGTTTTCAGGTAAGGGCGGAGGCACGGGCGCGCGGCGGGCCGGCGAGTCGGCGTTGTCGAGCTGCGCCATATCTCCCACCGAGCATGGACTTCCTGTGACCCCCCGTGTAATTTCCGACCCACCCTGGGGGCTTCGCTCCCTTACCAACGTGGCGCACCATTTTCTGCCGAGTTTCGAGTGCATTGTACACCGTGTTTCCTGAATTTGCCGCCCTCGTGCGCCGCGCCGCACTGCTCCAGGCGCGCGCCATGACCTCCTTGCAGCTAGGCGCGAAGGGCGCGGCCACCGCGGGGCTGGTGCTGCTGCTGGCGGTGCTGGCGGCGCGCGCGATGGGCAGTATGGGCGAGACGCGCGCCTGGCTGCTCCAGCAGTCGGGGTGGCAGATGGCGGCGTGCAGCTTCTTTCTGCTTGCGGTTGTGGCACTGGGGCAGGACTGGCTACTCAAGGGCATGTCGGAGTGGAAGGTCCAGCGATCGGCGGCAAAGGGTACCCCCCCCCCCCCCCCCCCCCCCCCCAGCCCGCGCTCTCCCCCGCCCAAAAAATGGATATTACTTTAAAAAGACTGGGCAAAATAACAACTCAATGCCTCACACCCAGCCACATGCGCTCTCCGCGGACGCACTGACCACAGCCGCGGACATGCCTTACTCTGCCTCGCAGCGCCATCTGTTTCGGAGGACCTGCGCTATCGGCAGGCACACCAGGCTGCGTCAGAGCGCGCACAGGCGAGCATGCAAGCAGGTGAACCCCCTCTGGCCTCGCTTTCCCCCATCCTCCGTCCGGCACGCCAGCCGTGCCAGCTGTGCGCTGAGCGGCCCGCTGATGGCCGTGCGTGGCATGTGGCGTGTGGCTGGGCGCAGCGGCAGCGGAGGCTTTCAAGCGCAAGAGGGAGGAGCGCGCCGCCGCTGCCGAGGCGGCCGCGCAGCTCCTGGAGGCTTCGCGGTGCGAGAAGGAGCGGCTGCAAGTGGCCATCCAGGTGAGTTACTTGGCTGCTGGCCCCATCCCATGCCTTTGCAGCAGGCTGCTTGACAATGGAGCTGGAACTGGGCTGCCCTGCTTTCCGAGAACATGCAACCGGCCTCTTTTTTCGACCGCGGCCATGGCCTACATTTAAGGCGTGTGTCTTAAGTTGCAGATATACGGCTTCCTTCGTGGTCATAGGAACGCTGCAAAGAAGAATCTGCCCGCCCTGTCAGAGGTCAGATGTAGACGAAACTGTGGCGGAACTAGAGCAAATATTTCCGTAGCTTGCATGCAACCCCAATGTGCGGCTTATGTTATGGGTTATATTCCAGGTGCGTCGGCACCCGTATATGCATGCTGGGGTCATACCCGCTGGGGGGATGCAGCCCCCCCCCCCCCCCCCCCCCGGGTGGCTTTGCGACCTGGCGGCGCCCCGCCTGTTCATACTTGGTCTGGCAAACGAGCCGCTGAACGAACAGCCGTTTCTGCCCATCCACCCAGGCGGCTGACGCCAAGAGGGTGGCTGACGCGGCGGCGGCGGCGGCGGAGGGGGCGCGTGTGGCAGAGGAGGTGCGTGAGCGGCGTGCGCTGCGCGTGGAGCAGGACGATGAATACCAACAGGTGTGCGTGCGGTTGCCCCTGGCGCATGCTGAGTGCCTGCAGGAGTGAGCGGCCTACTGTCCCCCGCTCCTCCCCCCTCCCCTCTCAGTGCCGATGACCTGCACCGACAGCCTCTGCAGTTCCCCCATGCCCTACCGCCTGCACTTCACCCCACTTGCTTCTGCCTCTGTGAACCCGCAGTCTCTGAGAGCCGACAGGGAGAAGGCGGCCAAGCTGGCCAAGGCGCACGAGGTGAACTTCAGTCACCCCCAGCCCTTGATGCCTCTCATCTGTGCCCCTGTGCGCATGCTTCTTCGCTTGCTGATGGTTGTCTGATGTGCTTTCCGCCTCGAAAGCGCCGCGCGGATGCTGAGGAGTCGCGCCAGCAGCGATTGGAGGCGTTGCGGAACAGTCTGTCTGTGAGCCCCCCCCCCCCCCCCCCCGAGTGACCCCGCTTTCTCATTCACTCATAGAAACACTTGATAACCAAGGGAGTAAAAATAGAAATTCGTATATATATTGCAATGGTAATTCCTACGTTTCAGTGTGACCGCTAGCGCGTGTAATCATCATAACTGTGTGAGTGCTATCACTGATAGTCTTAAACCGCCGCCCACACAACTGATAGAAGTGTTGACACTTAATCCATTCAATGGCTTCTTGACTGTGGTGTATGAGGATGCCCGGGCTTGCTGTGCGTGTGTACGTGTGGGTCCTAGCGAACAGCGGTAAGCGCCGCTGTATGGCTGCGGCGCTGTAAGGGACGCCACTAGTCAGCATTGGGAAGGGGACAGCAATCCAGCCTGAAAAGCATGCTCTAGGCATCAGCTGAAGGCATACGATTACCGAGATGCCTCTGCCTTGGATGGAGCGTAGAGACCTGCATCAATGGGAACCTACCCTGTCCACCACTACATTGAGCGAGAGAGAGAGAGGGCCCAAAGGGGAGGGGTCCAAAGACAGCACGCATTCAAAGCAGGCACCACAATCCCTGCGGTCACTAAGCCCACTCATCCCGTGCTCCTCTACCCCATCTGGACAACAGGCAGAGCCGGCAGCAGGCGAGCAGGGGTGCGCCTCCATTCGAGTGCGCCGCCGCGACGGGTGAGCTCCCCCCCCCCCTCCTCCTCCCCCCGCCCCCGGGTGCTCCTCGCTCTCCTGACTCCTCCAGAGGCAAAGGGCGCGAGTTTGGTCCCGCATCATCCACCTTACCCGTGCTTCCCGCTCCCTGCAGGTCCACCCTCACGCGCGCCTTCCTGCAGACTGATGATGTGCGCGTCATCCATGACTGGCTGAAAAGCGTGGAGGTGCGCCGGCCCCCACGCTTCTGGCCACCCTCTTGAGCCCTCATGACATGCCCTGCGCCCCCGGCCATCTCATCCCCGGAGACAGAAGTTCTACTTCCCCATTGCTGCCCGTAAATCTGACCATTGTGCGCGTCACGTCACACCAGGGCGTGGGTGTGTTAAGTTGGCACTGGTTCTTCGGGATGGGGGAGGAAGGGGCGCAATATGGCTATCCAGCAGGCTGTCATTACACCGGGTCAAGGGGGTTGGGGGGGACAACTCGTTTCACCTGCGTGCACGCGGCCACTGGCCAGTTCTGGTACCAGTGCAGAGCCTGAGAAGTGCTTGGTCGTGTATGCTTGCGGAGGCTCAAGGGATCACACCGTGCGTCTGATGATCAGTGAGGTCTTGTGTGTCGTGGGATCTACGTATCATTCGCTGAGAATATATATGGGCCATGCCCACAATCACAAGGCACTTCCGTATTTCAGGCAGAAAATCAAAACTCCGTGCAAGGTTTCTCTCTCTCCTCTCTGTCTACAACTAAGCCGGTGTTTGATCACGACCCCCCCCCCCCCCCCCCCCCGCACACACGTGCCTGAGGACGGACCCCCGTCAATGCATTTGGCCAACACCTCTTCACCTCCGTGAATTCACAGGCCGTGGAGCTGGACTCCAGCGCCCATAAGCTGGTCACTCCCTTTCCACGAACGGAGCTGCCAGCTGGGGGCGCCACGTTGGCTGAACTGGGCCTGGCTCCACAGGCGGTGCTTGCGCTGGAGCTGCCGTGATGCGACAACCCCTGTACCATAACATGCTGACACTGGGACATAGCGCGCCGCTTGGATATGTGTGGGCAGTTACACAGGCTGGTAGCCGCTGCTCAAGATGATTGTAAAGAACCGCCCTCTGCCTCTGGACGGCACCAACCCGGTACCGCGCCTCAGCGTCAGCGCGACAAGTAGGTTCGGGGGGAGCGAAATAAATAGCGGGCACCCGAACTCCAATCCCCTCTTCTTTTGTAGTGGCTGGCAGCCGGCTGTTTATTGAGCATCTGCAGGCCGCCAGTGCACCCCCTAGAAAAAAAAGCAACTCCACCCCAGCCAACTCAGTAGGAGTGGCGGGGCGCCACAGGCAGCTAGCCGGTGCACCTAAGGGGCAAGGAAGCGCGCCTCGCTCCGGTTCCCCCTCCTCTTGCCAGGGTGCCGAGCTGGCGGGCAACAGTGTGTGACAGCTCTCCTACGCCTGCTTCTTGTTAGCGTGGAATTTCCGGCGGTAGAAGGCAGAGAAGAGGGTGATCATGGAGAAGTGGTACGCCACCTGCAGCACCGCGAGCTGCTTTGGCACCGACGATTCCCAGCCGATGGCAATGTACAGCACCACAAGCAGAGCGTGCGCCACGCAGGAGTAGAACTGGCAGATCTGCGCCGCGGTTAGGTACTTTTTGAAAGGGTTGCGCACGCCGTAGGAGGTCATGAAGTAGTGGGAGTACATCATGACGTGGATGACGCTGTTGATGAAGGCGCCGTACGCGCCGGTACCGTTCCCGTTGCCAGAGCGCAGCACAATGCCCCACATGACCCCGATGGAGGCGTGGTGGTAGACGTGCAGGAAAGACAGCTGCTCGTCCTTCTTGCGCAGGATGATGAACATCGTGTCCAGCAGGTCCAGGAACTTGGACCAGTAATGCACCATTACGAACCATTCCGCCTGCGGGGTGTAAGCGGCGCCGATGGCGAAAAGGTTGGGAAGCCGCACGCCCAGCACTGCAGGCAGGGCCGGCGACTCCAGCAGCGGCGACAGGAGCAGGCCGACCGCCATGTACGCGCACAGCACCACCTGCAGCAGGTTGTACACCCGCATGACCGCCTTGAGCTGAAATGGCTTCCGATCCGCCATCCACGCCTGCGCCGCGCCTATGGTCAGAAGGTATCCCAGCGGCAGCGCCGCCAGCGTCCAGGTGCCCAGCCAGCCGTTGTACTCGGGGTGGAACTCCAGCCCGTAGCCGTCGACCAGCTTGTCGTAAAATGCGCCCCGCATGCTAAAAAAGTACTCCTCGCCGCTATAGCTGCCGTTGTATCCGCCCACGTCCATCACCGGGGAGGGCGCCGCGGCGCCCGGCGGGATCGTGCAGTTGTCGAGGCTCGGCGAGCCCGCCAGCGCGGCGCTCAGCGCGCCGGCCAGCACGCCCGGGATCACCTTCTCACTCGTCGCCATCGTGCTAGTGCCGCACAGGGTTCCGTGGCGTGCGTGGTCGCCGTTGTGACGTCGCTCAGTCTGCGCAGGGCGGGGGCGATGGGGAGCAGCTGGAGTCAGAGCTGGCGAAAGGAGTACTATTTACTCCTGCTTGGGGAGCCCGTGGCAGAAACGACTGAAGCGGTGGAAGGCTCGGAGCACAGGCGGGGGGGGGGGGGGGGGGTCCGATGCAGACAGTCGCTGGGTCGGTGTACGAGTTTCAGGGGTGAGGTTAAAAGGGGTGATCAAGCGACGATGGGGATGTGGCTTGCGGTGGGGGAAGGAGTCGGCGAGCGCGGTTGCTGCTGGGGCGCCATCAAGACAATATGGCGGAGCGCGGCAGAGCCGGAGCCGGAGACAGTACTTTGGTGCTGTATATTCCGCCTCGGCGCACGGGAGCCGCAGAACGGAGAGCCGCCAGCTAGGGGAGGGCCCATTCGCGAAGCGATGCCTCCTATGGCCACTCAGCGCTCCGACGCGAAGTGAGGGAGCGTCAATGTAGATGCATCTCGACGATATGGGGGGAGGACCAGCGCGAAGAGCTCGAAACGGCGAGGCTCTCGGGTGCGGGTGCGGCGACAGTCCCCGTCTTGGACGTTCGCCGCGGGGACTGACGCAGGTGGCGGGGGCGCATCAAATGCGAATACCTAACACGGGCTGGCGCCGATTAGCTTCCACACCAGGGGAAGAACTCACAGCAGTGGGTGCTCCAACGAGGATCTTCCACGGTTGGAGAGGGCAGGGGGGGGGGAGGGGACGGAGGGGACGAGGGAAAGCTCCTTGGGGGAAGACGGATGTGGGACTGCAACGTACGGAGCGTGACCAAACTGGCTGTCAGGGTGTCCTCCTCCGGGCGCGGGCAGGGCGGCGTGCGCCCGATCTTGGCCGCCTTGACACAACGAATATTCCAGGCTGGCGGAAAATCGCTATATCAGGCCGCCACGCCATCTATGCGGCGCAGTGCTAGGGCGCAGCAGTATCACAGCTCTGATTGCCCTTTTCTTTGGTGATTTCCGATATCGCCTGTTGCTGCTAGCTCATGTAATTATTAAGTAATTAGTATCACAGCTCTTCTCTCTCCAGCAGTTGCGATGGTCTCCAGTGTGTATCCTCGTAGCGGGAGCGCCACCCACGTGCCACAGGATTCTGTACTTAAGCTTATTTCATTTTGTCTACCGAGCGACTCGTCCAGCCGCCCCGTCGTCCACCACCACCACAAGTCCGCCACTCGATATCAAATATTTATAAAATACTCTGATTTGTTGCCGGCCAGCAGCAACCATCGACTTGGGGCACAGAGGAAGCACGGTACTTTTCGCGCACTTTTTACATGACAAGGATTTTGTTGCTCGATAGATGGATACACAGCGACCGCCGACTCGCTACGCACATTTCAAAGTTGAGTCTGGTTTTGCCAAAAAGGTCGCGCAGGCTGTTTTACATGGTCAAGAGCCGAAATTGGCAGGATGGTTTAGCGAAAGCGTGGTGGGAAAACGGAGTCAGGGGGGGCCCTGCGTGGAACGCAGCGAAAACTGGAAGATGGCAGGCTCAGCTGTTCTGGCTGCTTTTATGTCTACTCGTGCTGCACCCAACAAGGGCGCAACAACAGTTACTAGTTCCCGTACCACTGAGCAGCACTTGTAGCTAAAAAGCGGTTAGGTCAAGGATGGAAACCCCATAAACTAGTTTAGATCATTTCAAAGTTGAGTCTGGTTTTGCCAGTCTTGAGCGAACGTAGAGAGCGGTGGATTGACGGAGAAGGGGTAGCGCCAAGTCATGAAGGAGGCACTGGGAAGGCCACCGCTGCGGAGTCCTGTTGGACTTGGAAGTGGCGGAGGGGGGCGATGTATGTGTCCATGAAGCACCACGCGCCAGGAGAAGGAAGAACGTTGGGGTCGATGTAGTCCAGAACGACATCAGAGTTAGTGGCCCAACCGCCTTGGTAGCGGATGTGGGACAGTGGCGCTCCGATGGCGTTTGCTGCAGAGGCTGCGCCCTTGCGTAGACTGTGTGAAGTCCAGGAAGTGCCAGCAGGGGGGGCAGCGTTGACTAGGTTGACTGCTGTAGACAACCAGTCTGACATCGTAGCCGCAGTCCAAGGTTTTGACTGCTCAGCCACATTGACAGCCCAGAAGTTGGAGGCAGCCAAGCCAACAGTAACCAGGGTGACAGACTGGACGTTGCCGATGAAGTGGTGCAAGAGACGTGCCACTCGAGGGTGCTCGGACACTGGAAGGAGAAGTACGCGCAGGTCGCCGGGTCCCCGCCGGCCAGCGCGACCCTTCTCGCGGTAGATCTGCAAGGTGATGTTGTAGGTGTCGACATGCACATCTTGCATTCGACAGGAGACGCCAGTAAGGCCCCTGGCAAAGAACAGGAAGTTGACAACCGAAGCCAAGAGGGCTCGGTAGTCGAGGTGGGACTCTGGGTAAGGAGCAGACACAATTAGCTCGGCCTTTGAGACGAAGCGGTAAGCTACATCCGCAGGCAGAGGGACACGCAAAGGGGCAGCGTCCAGTCGGCGCTGACGCAACATTAACCCACGTCTTGCTGAAGTGAGGTGTAGGCTGTCCTTGGCGATCGGGACGAGGTTGTGCAGCTCGAAGAAGGTGTTGATGGCAGACAGATAGGGCTGCAGCGATTTAGCTGCGATGTGCCCTCGCTCCCCGATCCAGGCAACGTACCGAACAACAGTAGCAGTAGTCGCTTCCAGCGGGCTGATGTTCTCGGAGTCGTGGCAGAACTCAGCGAACTGAGACAACCTGCCGGCGTAGCTCTTGAGGGTCTGAGCGCTGAGGGAGCTGGAGAGCAGGTCGAGCGTCCGCTGGCCTAGCTCGTCTGAGCCGAACGCGTCCTGCAGTCGAGATCGCAGTGACGCAGCCCATGGAGCGATAGCCGCGGGCTCGTCAATTACGTAAGTGCGTCGTTTTACTGACAGAGTTCCACCGGCACGGCTACTGTTCGCAAAGTACTCGGCATCAACGGTTAGGTTCCCGGCAGTTGGCCGGTAGTTGCTGGACGGGTTTGCAGTAGCTCCAGTACGGGTTTGCGGGGCTAGGTTCAGGTAAGAGGGCCGCCCCGCGCGCCCTTCGCGCTCATAGCGCCTGTCACGTGCGTAACGTACACGCGCGAAACTTGGTCGTTGCGAACCGGTTGTAACACGTAGTGTAACAACCGACGAACGCAGAGATGGGGTTGTAAGAAAGGCGGATGGTTGAGCCGCCATGTGCAAGCGTGCGGATGGTTGAGCCGCACTCGGCTGTAGCTGTAAGAAGCGCCGCACCGAGGAAGGTCTAAATGAAGTATGTAAGGTGGGGGGGTCAGGTCCTGACACATGGCGCTCATCCCGCCGTTGAGCTGCAAGGGTGCGTCTTGCGGCGGTCACCGAAAGGTGGCCTCGCAAGGCTCCTGCAGCTCCGACGAGCGGCGCCCCACACCGTCACTCGTGCTCACCTTCGCGGCCACGTCCACGTCCGCCGCCACGTCCTCGCCCACGCCCGCGACCTGCAGCTGCAGCCGCAACTCGAGAAGTAGCGGTCGCCTTGGCGCTGCTGGCAACGGTCGCCTCGAAGACACGACGCTCGTAGTCCCTCATGAGGTCCCCAAAAATTGCAGAACCCAAATGCTCCGAAGCAGGCTGAAAATGCTGAGCTCGCAGCACGTCCAGAACACCTTGGTCACCGTGCACCCGCTTGTTCTCATCCAGTTTCCGCAGGAAGGCTAGACGAAAACGAAACGCCTTGTCGATGGCCTCGGCGTGATTCCGAGCTCTCGCGAGGTAGGGGGTGAAGTCATGGTTAGTGGCGGGGACGTAAGGTAGCAGCTCGTCGAGCGCCACGAAAAGGGCGGCCATGTGGGCCCCGAAACACGACATCCACAAGTACTCCTCCTGGGCCGGCAGACGCCGGTCATCCTGCTTGAGGTACTCGTTCGTTAGGTCGGTGCTCAGGGGGAAGAGTCCAGGCACTCGGCTGACCGGTCGAACGGCCTCGTAACCAGACTCTGCTCTCTGCAGTAGCTCTGGCACCGCGAGGTAATCATCCTCGGCACTGCTCACGGATTTTGCTCCGACACGGCCGCTCTGGGCTAGCTCTAGCAAGTCGGGGCGCTCTGCGGCTCCCCGCTGCCTGTCGGTTGTCCCGCGAAGCGCTGCCCTGAGCCGGAGCCATGTGCCCCTTCTCCATCAACAACGCGATCACGAGCCGTCAATTGTGCCACAGCTGTAGCCAGCTCTCGCAGTAATGAAGAATGGGCCCTCATATCTGCGTTCAGCGACTGCAACGTCGGCCCAGCGACGGGTTCTTCTCCATCTGACATGGTAACGCACGGACGTACGGACGAGAATATCACACTCGGGTGGGGAGCCGGGTGTGGTCTTGAACAACCTGGGGTGACCTTGCTCGCAACGGGTTACGAGACATTTTTTACATCGCAGCGTGGAACGCAGCGAAAACTGGAAGATGGCAGGCTCAGCTGTTCTGGCTGCTTTTATGTCTACTCGTGCTGCACCCAACAAGGGCGCAACAACAGTTACTAGTTCCCGTACCACTGAGCAGCACTTGTAGCTAAAAAGCGGTTAGGTCAAGGATGGAAACCCCATAAACTAGTTTAGATCATACCGACTAAAATAGCAGGGTTGGGTTCTTACCACAGCACGCGGTATAAGATTAGTCGGTATATCTATCCCATAGTCGCTCCTGGTTTGTATGATGTTCCTTCCACAAGGATTATGTCCATCGCCCGTGCTATCGCGTCAGCACCCGTAGACTCGCGTACCCTGTAGCGACTACAGTACAGGTAGCGCGGCGGGCCGGCGGCTTGCTGTATTGATCTGTAGTAGTCGCTACCGAAAAATCAACACATCAAGCCGCCTGAAAGCGGCCCGCATCCTGCATGAGGCGGGATGGATGAGTGATCGATGCGCACACGGTTAGTTCAGAGTATTTAGTACGGCACCTGTAGCGCTACCTGGTACCCTGTGTGTCTCGAGTTATTTTGTCAAGACGTCATTTTGCCAAGACGTCGCGCAGGCGATTTACACCGTCAAGAGTCGAAGATGGCACAGACGTTCAACTAAAGCATAGAGAGAAAACCGAGTCAGGGGGGCGCTGTGTAACACAGCGAAACTGGAAGATGGCAATCTTAGCTGTTACAGTTGCTTTTATGTCTACTCGTGTTGCATACGAGCGGGTGCAGCGACGGGTGAAATAGCAACTCGTACCACTTAGCAACACATGTAGCCGGAAAAACGGTTTGGATAGAAGGAAACCCCGTAACCTAGTTTAGATAATTTCAAGTTGGGACGTCTGCTTTTGCCAAGGAAGAGCGAACGAAGAGAGCGGCAGATTGCCGAAGCAGAGTTAGCGCCAGGTGACGGAGGATCCACCGGCGGGAGGGTCACTGTCGAGGAGTCTTGTTGAACTTGGAAGTGGCGAGGGGGCGCGATGTGGCCAAAGAAGAACCACGCGCCATGCGCATGTGAACGGAGGACTACGTGGGGTCGACGTAGTCCAAAACGACGTCGGAGTGAGTTGCCCATCTGCCTTAATCGCGGATGTGGGACAGCGGGACTCCGATGGCGCTAGAGGATGCACCCTTGCGATTGCTGTGAGTGGCCCATGAAATGTCGGCGGGAGGGGCAGCACCTACCAACGAGACGAACGGCCATAGAGAGCCAGTCCGACATTGCAGCGGTAGTCCATGACTTGGATTGCTCGCTTTGGTGACCGCTAAGAAGTTAGTCTCGGCCAAGGCAGAAAGGACCAAGGGGACAGACTGGACATTGTCGATTAAGTGGTGCATGAGGCGGGCGACACGCACGGGGTGCTCCGACACGGGAAGGAGCAGTACGCGTAGATCGTCGGGGCCGCGCCGGCCGGCGCGTCCCTTGTCACGGTACGCCTTCATGGTGATGTTGCAGGAGTCGACATGCACGTCCCGCACTCGGACGTCACTCGACGGTGAGTCCCGTGGCAAAGAACATGAAGTTGACAACCGCGGCCATGAGGGCCCGGAAGTCGTACTAGTACTCGAAGGGAGGGGCACACACAATCAACTCGGCCCGCTGCTCGACGAAGCTGTAAGCGACATACATCGGCAGGTAACGGGACGCGCAAAGCAACAACCTCCATGCGGCGCTGCCTGAGTAGAACTGAGAAAAAACGCGCGGGGGTGAGGTGCATGCTATCTTTAGCGATGGGGACGATGTTGTGCAGTTTGAAGAACGTTTCGATTGCCGACATGTAGGGCTACTATAGCGCGCGACTTAGCCCCAATGTGGCCCCGCTCAGCACCAGTCCAAGCAACATACAAAACGATTGTGGCAGTAGTCGCCTTCAGTTGGCTAATGTTCTCCGAGTCATGGTAGAACCCCTGGTAGAACTCGACGAGTTGAGACAGCTTGCCGCCGTTGCTTTTGAGCGTTTGGGAACATGGGGATCTGGAGAGAGGTTGAGTGTGCGCTGCCCCAGCTCGCCCGAGCAAAACGCTTCCTGTAGGCGGGCCCGGAGTAAAGCCGACCATGGGGCGAGAGGCTCGGGCTCGTCAATCACGTAACTGCGACATTTGACCGACGGGATATCATGAGGCCGGGCCTTTTTGGCAAAATAATTGGTCGCGTCGGCTAAGGTACTGGTAGTTGGAAAGTCATTGCACAAGGGTTAATCGGGGGGCACCGATACGGATTTACGAGCCAATGTTCAGGTAGGCAAGCCGCCCCACGTGCCCTTCGCGCTTGTAGCGCATGTCTCGCGCGTAAATCGAAATTGAAATTGATTGCAACTTCTAGTCTGCCGCATCCACTCGCTCAGAGTGAGTTGTCTTTAGGATCTGCT
Source organism: Tetraselmis striata (assembly GCA_006384855.1). Taxonomy (NCBI): domain Eukaryota; kingdom Viridiplantae; phylum Chlorophyta; class Chlorodendrophyceae; order Chlorodendrales; family Chlorodendraceae; genus Tetraselmis; species Tetraselmis striata. The sequence goes on from VCJN01001460.1 coordinate 80,041, forward strand.
ATCTCTAACTACAGTGGGCAACACGAAGTGTTATCACAGCTCAAGGTATCGGCTATCCTCCTATGTTTCCTAGCCCCTCCTCCGTCCAGTGGGCTATAGCTAAGACAACAGCGCCCCCCCCCCCCTGCTGTCCCTACCTAAATCAGACCCATCCCATCAAGAGCTCAACATACACGCTAAGGCAGCCAGAGGCGTCCCGCGCGTGTTGCTACTGAGGTGTGATGGGGGAGTGGAGCTTACCGGAATAGTTGCATGGTGCTCAGTATTTATGTACCGATGTGCCGGCTAGCTTGGTGGGGTAGGGGCTACGTTGCCCTCCATCTCTAATATTTTTGGCACAATATATTCTGCGTCTGGTGCCTTTTCATGACTTCGTCTGGTGCCTTTACCAAGCCCGCGGGTTGGGCGATAACCTGTTTATAATACTTGCGGGGAAAAGTGATGGTGAATTCGAAAACATGCATTCCGGGCGAATTGGCTGAAAACGTCCGCAGTTCTTGGGTTGAGGCGCTGACATTCGCAAGCGTGCGTCCGGCTTGGGGTTGGGCGCCTTGCCGGCGGAGAGTATCATCAGACGGCCCACCATCGGCTGCAAGTGGATCGTCCGGCGCGCGGGAGGCGACGGAGGCGGTATGCCTCTGCCGCGAGCTGGGTCAGGCGGGACGCCTGGGTTGGTGTGCTGGTTTTGGAGGTATGTTTGAGGGGGGCGGTGGCCTCCGAGGCCTCTCCTCTCTCGGTGAGGGCGTGGATTGCGGCCAGTGGAGCCGGCTCAGGGTGCGGGACTGGATCGATGCTTGTCGCCGGCTGATCGACTTCCGGTGAAGGGTCGTCGTCGTCCATTTCCGTGTCTTGAGGGGCTGCCGCGGCCGGGGGTGGGCCGCTTGTAGTTGGCCAGTTGGTGGTGACGGGAGCTCGCGTGGGAGCTGGCCGTGGTGCATCGCCGACTGGTCGGCTGTAGTCGGCGCCGGTTGGTGAATAGTCACCATCTTTCCCGCCCGTGCGGGTGCATGGTACTGGCTGCGACGAGTTTCGCGTCGGATCCCGTGTTCGTGGTGAGTAGCCCAGCAACTCTTCTCACCCCTGCCGGAGCGGCGGCAGCCGGCATAGGGGTGCGTCGGGTCACCGCTCGGACGTCGTGAGTTGATTTGTATACCCCGAGCTTTGGGCCGAGGGTACGGATGGGTTCAGAAACATACGGCTGCGGCGCACGTCGACCCCCGTCGCACGGTTCCGGGTCACAATATAGCTGAATAGCATGGCGACTTGTGTGGCACAGTCGGCACCAAGGGGAAGATCGATTGGGGGTTGGCGGGCCTGGCGGTTCAAAACGAAGAGAAGACGGCGGACAGCATGTGGGAGTAGGGTGCCTGTGAAATTTTCGCGGCAATGGTTGTGGGGATCTTGGGGGGTTGGGCTCTGCCGCTGCGAGGCGCAATCATCGAGAGTGACGCCGACCGCGGCCTTATGTTGCTCCTCGGGTCTTTTGATGTCCATGGTGGCTGTAGTGATGCTCTCTTGTGGAGCCTACTTTTCACGCCTCTGTGGGCGCTTGCCGGCAGTTGGCCTGATGCTGGGTCGTCCGGTCGTCGGTATGTCCACCGTTTTACAAGGGTACACTATCATCACTAGTAGAGCCGCGCCGGCTCGCCCGGATTTCGTACATACGCAGTACTTCGCCCGGTGTTAAGGGCTGGCTGGAAAGTGAGAAGTTCTCACGGGTAACGTACACATGATGGTCGTTGCAAACCCGTTGTAACCCGTGAAGTGACAACCGACGGACGCAGTGATGATATGGTACGGGAGACGGGTTGTTGAACCGTCATATGCGGGTGTACGGATGGTTGAGCCGCACTCGGCTGTGGTTGTGCTACGCCGCACCGATGATGGTCTAAATGGAGCAGGTAGGGTAGGGGGTCAGGTCCGGACACGGGGCGCTCATCTCGTCGTTGAGCTGCAAGGGTTCGCTGTAGTGTGGCCACCGAAAGGGGGCCTCTCAAAGCGCCAGCATCTCTGACGGAAGGCGCCCAACGCCGCCACTCGTGCTCACCTTCGCGGCGTCGCCCACGACCGCCACCGCGTCCACGTCCATGCCCGCGACCTGCGAGCGTCGTCGTCCCCACCCGAATAGTGGCGGTATCCTTCGCGTTGCAGGCGATTGTCGCCTCGAAGACCCGACGCTCGTAATCGCGTGTCAGGTCCCTCGCCGGAAACCGCAGAGCCTAGATGCTCTGCGGCGGGGAAGAAATGCTGATGAGCCCGCAGTGCACCTCACACCCCATGATCAACGCGCATACGTTTGATCTCGTTGAGCCTCCGCATGAAGGCTAGACGAAATCGGAATGCCTTGCCGATGGCCTCGCACTGTGAGATTCAGATGTGACATACGGGTGACGAAGCACTACTACTAGCGACTATTATTTATCCGTGAAGGCAGCTGCTGGTGGCGGCACGTCCATCCAGTTACGTGCGAGTACATCCGGCGTTATTGCCGGCGGGCGATAAATCCTTTTTGTCATCATTCTTGGTAGTCGTACTAGCCCGGTAAATTGTTACATGGCACTGACGTATAAGGTACAAGGTTGTCCGTGTAGTACCGGGTAGTACGCGATATATTTATTGAGCCGGTACCGGGTATCTAGTACCCGGTACCCGGTACCCGGGCACGATGACGAGGGGTCCTGTGGATAACTACGACTATTAGTACATGGGAGCGCAAATCTCAGCCGTACTTTTTGGCCAAAGTGGGGAATTTTGTGTACATTATAGCTAGTACTGCTGAACGGGCCTGCCAGCCGTCCGATCAAAGGTCATCAGATGGGCGGTTTGGCGGCCATGTTTTGCCAAAGAGTGCTCACGTTACATAAATATTCGCGAGGGGGAGGGCGGGGGCAGGCAGCGGTTTGCCGAAGAATGATCGAATTACAATATTCGCGACAGCTGCCATCGGGGAATGTGGCCCGGGGGGGGGGGGGGGGAGGCGGGCGGGCGTGGTCCCCCCGCCGCCCCCCCCCCCCCCCCCGCCGCTCCCGCCGGGGAAGTGAGGGGAGGGGGGTAAGGGGGCGGGGGCTACTGCTTGTTCTTGTTCTTGCGTGCCCGGGGGACCCTCCGCTTCGACGATCTCGCTGCCTCCGCCTCCGCCTCCGCCTCCGCCTCCGCCTCCGCCTCCGCCTCCGCCTCCGCCTCCGACTCCGCCTCCGACTCCGCGACCGTCAGTTTCTTACCTCGGCGTTTCTTCACTGGCCTCTTCCGCTTCGTGTCATCCGTCAGTGTCTTCACCACCCCGGGAGGCTGTGCCGTCGACGACGCCGCCATGAGCTTCCTTACCTTCGCGTCGGGACGCCCCCTTGTGCCCAGACACCAACAACAAGCCACAATCGTTTCGCCTTTAAGCGGCTGAGGATGCGGCCTCCTCGGCCACCACGAGTTGCGCCGCTGGCACTGTGGAAGCCTTGGCGTTGAGGTGGGCCTTACGGCGCTCCCGGACGAACCTGCGCGCGGCACAAGTTAGCCACGAGTGGGTGCGTGCTAATGTGGAGGATGGAGTGTTTTGTTGCGCGCCCACCTTGTCACGCGTTTCCTCATGTCTTTCTCGTCCTCCTCGATGCCGGCGGCGCGGACACGCGAGACAACAAGGCTCGCCGCCCACTTTTGCCCCGGGGGGCGAGGTCGGCCATGGCGCTGTGAGCGGTGAAGGGGGGGGGGGGCGGCCGAGGTGAAGAAACTAACACCCAGTCGACGACCGCCTTCCGCAGCAGTCAACGACACATCGGAGGCGAGGAGCAGCGCGCCACTACTATTAATATGCACGTATTGTCAAGAGCTAGTCGGTGCGGCATTGTGTCGGTGTAATTTCGCAATGTTTATTGTTGAAGTAGCACGGCGTAATGGATACGGCGAGTGAATCCGGGATAATGTGTGCGGTAGGGCGCGCGTATATGTGCGCGACGAATGTGCGCGCGCAGCGTTGTGCGGCGGTGTGCGGCGGTGTGCGGCGGTGTGCACCGATGTTAATATAGTGTGAATATTATATCGGCCGTAGACGATCAGGTCTGGCAGCACCGCCCGTGCTTGTAAATAAGCGACAATGGATCTAGTCTCCCGCTAGTCTGTGCACCGCCAGTGCACTCCGCAAGCCTCGCCTCCATCCGCGTCGGAACCGGTAGTAAGTGTTGTTGTGTGCGCACATCGTGACAACATTACACGGTGGCAATTGCAATTATTAGCGGTGGATAATGTGAAGGCGTTTTCGAAATCGACAGAGAATGAGGCGGTGCTGGCGGAGTGCATTGGCGGTGCATAGAATAGCGTGTTGCTGGGGGTTTGGCTGCATCGGACGCCGTATTCCCACCCATCCGGCACGGAATGTCCGATTTTCACACATTTGTGTGTTAATAAAGTGTGAATATTACGCGTCTTTTACGCCGGGTGGATGGGCATCCGGCGTCCGATGCACCCCAATTATTTGCAGCACGCTACTCTACGCACCCCCAACGCACTCCGCAAGCCTCGCCTCCATCCGCGTCGGAACCGGTAGTAAGTGTTGTTGTGTGCGCACATCGTGACAACATTACACGGTGGCAATTGCAATTATTAGCGGTGGATAATGTGAAGGCGTTTTCGAAATCGACGGAGAATTAGGCGGTGCTGGCGGAGTGCATTGGCGGTGCATAGAATAGCGTGTTGCTGGGGTTTTGGCTGCATCGGACGCCGTATTCCCACCCATCCGGCACGGAATGTCCGGTTTTCACACATTTGCGTGTTAATATAGTGTGAATATTACGCGTCTTTTACGCCGGGTGGATGGGCATCCGGCGTCCGATGCACCCCAATTATTTGCAGCACGCTAGTCTGTGCACCGCCAACGCACTCCGCAAGCCTCGCCTCCATCCGCGTCGGAACCGGTAGTAAGTGTTGTTGTGTGCGCACATCGTGACAACATTACACGGTGGCAATCGCAATTATTAGCGGTGGATAATGTGAAGGCGTTTTCGAAATCGACAGAGAATGAGGCGGTGCTGGCGGAGTGCATTGGCGGTGCATAGAATAGCGTGTTGCTGGGGTTTTGGCTGCATCGGACGCCGTATTCCCACCCATCCGGCACGGAATGTCCGGTTTTCACACATTTGTGTGTTAATATAGTGTGAATATTACGTACGCGCCTTTTACGCTGGGTGGATGGGCATCCGGCGTCCGATGCACCCCGAATCTCACCAACACGCTACTCTACGCACCCCCAACGCACTCCGCCAGCCCCGCCTCTTTCCGCGCAGGTCCTACGTTCCATTGTATGTATATACATACGTACATGTACTGCTCCGAAACCAGCCCAAACTTAATGAGTGCACAAGTGTAAATGGGGGGGTGGGGGGGGGGGGGGGGGGGGATGTGGCGGCGGGGCATCCACTCACACATACCCCGGCGATGCATGACAGATATTACATGCCGTGGCGGGTCGGCGGGCCGACCCGGCGGGCCGACCCGGCGGGGGGTGGGGGGGCGGGGGGGGGGGGGGGGGGGGGTCTATTCAACTACACGTGCCACAGTGTCGTTTCGTGGAGCAGTGTATGTGCCCGGCCTCATTTATACCGCCCCCTACCTGCGCTGCATGGTCCACCCCTACGAATTACTTAGCACAAACCGCCATTACTTAATAGGAACCTAGCACAGCCAGGCTTATATGCCCGCTTTGCCGATCAACTTCTACGCACTTTCCGTCCCTCAACCGCCGGACATGGGGGTTAAGCCGCCAGCCTCGGCAGTTGCTTAGCCAGACTTGGCATCCCGTACCGTGTCCATGGCTTCGCAGCTCTGCCGCCGGCACACGCCGAGTCCGGGGCTTGCTGCCGCGGGGTTGCGCACGCATGCACGCACGGTAATACGCCGCCGACGCCGCCACGCTTACTTCCACCACCTTCGCCAGCCGCAGCTTCGCACGCCGTTCCGCCGACATACGAAACGCACGAATCCCCCCCCCCCCCCCCCCCCGTCCCCGCGTCATGTATAATATATTCGAGGCGACTATGCGGGGCGCAGCACACGCCGCGGCGTGGGTCGGCGGAGCGGCATGCGGCGGGAGCCCTAATGGCCGGGCAGTATCGACACCCACACTGGCACCGCCGCTCACCTCCGACGCGGATGAACCGCCTCCCAAAGGAAACATGCCGGTTGGTGGTAAGCCCAGCAGGCGTGGGGTGCCGGCGCCGGTACTGGTGCGACGGAGCTGTCGCGTCAGGAACCGCACCGCATGTGGAGCAACACATGGCGGTGCCGGCCCCACCTATGTCTAGGGCCACCTCCTCACAACACCCCGCCACGACGGCGTCGGCCACCGCCGACGGCGCCGTTGCGGGGGGGGACGCCCTGCCAGGCGACGATGATGCGCCTGGTGCGCCACGTCAGGAAGCGGAGGAGGCCGTGGTCGAGGCGACTGATCGGGCTGAGGGGGTTGTTGAGGCGAGCGAGGCTGTGCTCGCGCCACCCGCCCCGCAGCCACCTGCGGGACATGCCGACTTGCTCGTCGCCATGTTGACCGGAGCACTACGAGCAGTGGCGGGAGGCGGCCACATGCACTATCATGTGCGTGGACTGCGGCCAACGGACGGACTGGGAGTGTTGCTGCGACGGCACCCCGGCTTTGTGCGGCCCCAAGTACCCATGCATGGCGACCCATCAGCGGGCAGTCCCCTGCCCGACCACGGCCACGGTGAGGGCGGAGTTCCGCCATGTCAGGGACGCGTTCCACGACGCGACTCGCGCCGCCGCGTGTGAGGCTTCCGAGAAGGCACGCGCGGCTGGTGGGGTGCGCAGGGTGAGGCGGCGGACGGCCCAGGAGCTGAAGGAGAGCGAGACATGCCGTCAGTGAGGTCGGGCGCAATGTCGTTGGGTGGGGCACACGGACGTGTAACACTTGCACTTTGCGCGTACTGCTGGGTTACATCCAGGCGGCGTCACACTATGCAACCGGAAAGGCTGCGTTGCTACTGCAAACGATGCGACGCCTCACTCTGTAGCAACCGCTGCCGCGCCTATCCCACAGCCGCTGCCCCCCCCCCCCCCCGCGCGGGATCCCCGCCATCAGCAGCTTGCACTTGCACTTTGCGCGTACTGCTGGGTTACATCCAGGCGGCGTGACACTATGCAACCGGAAAGGCTGCGTTGCTACTGCAAACGATGCTACGCCTCACTCGGTAGCAACCGCTGCCCCGCCCATCCCACTCGCCTTGGCGCCGCGCTGCCCCGGCCGCCGCGCCTTGGCGCCGCGCTGCCCCGGCCGCCGCGCCTTGGCGCCGCGCTGCCCCGGCCGCCGCGCCTTGGCGCCGCGCTGCCCCGGCCGCCGCGCCTTGGCGCCGCGCTCCCCCGGCCGCCGCGCCTTGGCGCCGCGCTGCCCCGGCCGCCGCGCCTTGGCGCCGCGCTGCCCCGGCCGCCGCGCCTTGGCGCCGCGCTGCCCCGGCCGCCGCGCCTTGGCGCCGCGCTGCCCCGGCCGCCGCGCCTTGGCGCCGCGCTGCCCCGGCCGCCGCGCCTTGGCGCCGCGCTGCCCCGGCCGCCGCGCCTTGGCGCCGCGCTGCCCCGGCCGCCGCGCGTTGGCGCCGCGCCTTGGCGCCGCGCTGCCCCGGCCGCTGCGCCTTGGCGCCGCGCTGGGTCTAGAGTCCTCCCCTCCCTGGTGAGCGCGTCCACCTGCGCCTTGCGCTCGGGGCCGTCCTCCTCCGTCACCACATTCTGCAACCCCCACCGCGTGACGAACCACGCAGCTCCTTGCATGCGCTTGTACATGTGCCCAAGCACCGCCTGGGGACGCGAAGCTCCTTCTCGGTCATGATCGCCTTCACCCGGGCCTCCTCGAGCAGCGGACCGGCGTTAAGAATGGAAAACGTTTCCATGTGGTTCAAGCAGTCCTCCATGACCCAGCCGGACTGCACCGTCACCTTGCCTGACCCTGCAGTCATGGAGGGGAATGCCGTCACGCCCACGCCCACGCACGCCCACGCCCGGGGGGGGGGGGGGGGGGTTTACCTTTCGATTCTTGGACACTGCAAACGAAGGGCGCAACCCGCGTTCAAAGTTGCTGGGTATCGGGACTAAAGCCTGGCGCCGGTCTTCCTGCTTCATAGCTCGGAATCCAATGTGGCCCTGCACGGTGACAAATTTCCTCCAGAAGTCCCTTCCCAAGCCAAAAAAAAACAGGTGGAACGGCGCGAGGGGGAAGAGGTTGACCATGCTGACATAGCCAAGGACCACATGCACATGGCACACGCCATGGCAGCCAGTGTTGTGCTTGGCCTCCGCCAGCCGGGTTGTGTTGAACGCACGCCGGGCAAGGTGCGTGATTCACTGGACAAGTCATCGCCTTCATGGACGGTTACCAAGCGAGCATCCCCGTCCGCATCCACATGGGGGTGCTCCTGGGCAGCCGCCATAGCCTCCACAACCTGCCACGCCGACCGGGCGGGTGCGTGTGATTCCATACAACCGCAGTTGAGTGGTGCCACCCGCACGCAGGCCGGGCCCACTCACCTCTGAACGCAGAAGGTCCACAATGTCACCGTCCTCGAAAACAGCGCGCCACTGGGTCGCCCCGCCGTAGTCCTCCAACACCCACTCGGTAACGACGCCGGTTATCACGCCGTAGTGCCATACTCCCCGGAACTTCTTGGCGATGACCTTCATGTAGAAGTCACCGGGATCGCCTTTCCGTATCACGCCCTCATCGGCAGCTTCCACGTCCGCCGGCGGCCACGCAGGCGCGTCGATGTCCACACCGTCTTCGCCAACGGGGTCCTCCCCCACACCCATCACATCGTCCTCCGAGACCGGCGCCGGCGGGCCGTTTCCGACGGCTGCAGCTACTCCTGCTGCCGCCCCTGCCGCTGATGCTGCTACTGCTGCCGCCCTGCTGCTGCTGCTTGTAATACGGCGGCCTTGCGGTGCAACTTAGCCGCACGCTTCAACGAGTGGCTACAGTTCGGGTATTTCCGGAAGTGCCGCTCTCGCGCCGTCCTTTCACTACTGCCCGTCACGATGCCGTGGCAGTGCTTGCATGTGTACACGCCATTCTTCGACACACTCGACATCCATCCCTCTCCCGGCATGCCTGCTGCCGCGCGCGCGCGGGGGGGGGGGGGGGGGGGGGGTTGAGAGTTGAGGTGGATGTAGCCCACCACCGGCATGGAGCACAAATGCGAGTGCGCGGCTGTCCGCGCTTGGTTCAGCGGTGAGCGGCGGTGACCGCCAGGCGACCCCGTACTTCATGCGCGTGCTGGGGCGTTACACAATCATCAACAGTTAGGGCGGCTGCATTAAAACGCGCACCTACGAACACCACCTACCGCCTACCACCTACCGTACCACCTACATCCGCCCACACTTCCGCCCGTCGTGCCGCACACCGCCGCACACCGCGGCGATGTGCAGCGATGTGCAGCGAGTACTTGCAGCCGCCTGTACTTAGCCCGGGTACTCCGCGTCGGCGGGCGACACGCGAGCCCGCGTGCGCATATCAATTTGATGAAATTATGGAAACGAGAAATTCATATAGTACTTTACAGGTCGCGCGCGATAGTCGTCGCTACTGGGTATGAAATCCACGTCCCTCGTCCGTCCCGTATCGTCCCCATATGTCGTCGTTCGTCACCAGTAGGGCACATTTACGTCACATCCGAATCTCACAGTGTCGGCGTGGTTCTATGTGCACGCGAGTTAAAGTAAGGGGTAAAGTCTTGATTAGCAGCCGGAACATAGGGTAGCAGCTCGTTGAGATCCACGAAGTGAGCGGCTATGTGAGACCCAATACACGTCATCCAAATGTATTCCTCTTGGGCCGAAAAGCCCCTGTCATCATGCTTGAGGTAGTCGTTCGTCTGGTCGGTACGCAAAGGGAAAGCCCATTCACTCGGCTGGTCGGTCGAACGTCCTCGTAAGTAGGGTATTCTCGTTGCAGTAGCTCTAGAACCGCGAGGTAATCGTTCCCGTCACTCGCGGTTTTTGTTTCGACACGGCCGCTCTGGGCTAGCTTTAGCAAGTCGGGGCGCACTACGCTACGACTCCCCCGCCGCATGTCGGCTGTCCCGCGACGCGCTGCCCGGAGCCAAAGCCATGTGCTCCGTCTCCGTCGACACCACGTTCGCGAGCCGTCAAATGGGTCATCGAGGATGTGAGCTCGAGCAGCAATGTAGACTGAGCATGCATGTATGCTTGCAGCAATTCGAACGTCGGGTCGGCGGCGGGATCCTTTCCATCCCGCATGGTGACGCACATACGTGCGGATGATTACTATTATAGACACGGATGATGAGTAGCCGGGTGTGATCGTTAAACATGCTGTTATCTTGCCAGCCGTAAGTTGCGGGAAAATTATTCGTTGTGTGCATCACAACGAAACTCGAAGGTGGCAAGCTCAACTGTTACGACTGCTTTTATGTCTACTCGTGGTGCTCAGGAACGGGCGCATCGACGGGTGAACTAGTAACCCGTACCACTTTGCAGCACATGTAGCCGGAAAAGCGGTAAGGACATGAGGAAACCCCATAAACTCAAGTTTGCATCATAAAGTCTATATTAGTGCGGGTATGATCTACATTTGTTTCTTGGGTTTCCCAAGAATGATAGCTGTCCTAGTGTAACCCATGCGGTTGTTGGTGGTTTCAATTGGTCAAGTTACCGGTACCACCAAGTTTCAGTACGGGCTTCCCCCTCGCCTATGAGCCCCGCATTCCCGGCCGGGGAGCTACTTAGGACAGCCACCACCAGCTCGCCTGCCATCGTCCAGCTCGTTGCCTTCGGCAGCGGCTTTGCATACTTGTACGCGCGAGGGTGGCAGAGGCTTATCAAGTCCGCACCGATGTTCCCTTTCCCGGTATTCAGTCTTGTGCCGCGCACATGCGTTACACCATCAAGCAGCGATAGAAAGCCCCTCGGTAGTGTGGTTTTCCCCCGATGTCGCTTTTCGTTCTTGCCGTAACTTTTCATCGGCTGGTCGTTTTCGGATGGCGATGCGCACGGAATGGAATTAGACAAGGCGGTCCCCGTTGGGGGGGTTTAAAGCTCAACACCCGACGGAAGCCGAGTCGCAGTACGGGCTTTCGTGGACTCCCGCAGTGGAGCACCCTCTCGCAGTAATATCAACTCTTGAGAGTAGGTGGGGCGGCGTAGGTCTTGACGTGTTCGACGTCTCGTGGTTCCCGTACCTACCCTTATCCGGCTTTGGGTTTAGACCCCCGGCGGCCGTCGCTAGTGCGCAGCGGCGGCGGCCGCCTTGTGATATTGCCCTCGTCCCGACAATACTTGCATCGTGTCGAGCCGACGTAAACTGTCAGAGCCTCTACGCCGGCCACTCCGTTTCCAACTTCGTGACATCCCACCTATGACATCACGAGCTGCCGCCCGTCGGGGGAAGCTCTGCCACTTAGCGCGACCTAATTATGCGTTTCGTGGCGTCATCGTATGTCTGCGACTTGTGACGTGGTCGGCGGCCATCGAGCGTTGGTGCAGCAGCGGTGGCCGCCTAGCCACACTCCGCGAGGCGAGACCCTCGACGACGGCTTACCGAGTCGGCGGGTCTTTTGCGACGACGTCACCGGCAACCGACCCCAACACACATCAAAACGACCGGTACGGCACGGCCACATCGGGTCCCTTGGGGCCGCGCCCCGATGTGCTATGCGTTCTAGGTGCCGCCCCTCAAGCGAAGTGGCGGGACGACCGGCGCGGATGGTGACAGCGGCCCTACACCGCCGTGCGGTCGCTACGCGGCGTCATGTGTTCACCCTCTGTAATGTACAATGCCGGTACGTGTGCAGAGTTACCGTCGCGTCGCGTACAACGTACCGTACTCTACTTGGATGTACGCGGCGCGCTCGCGCGCCGACACGCGCCGACCGTACTCATCGTACCCGTGCCGCTCTACTGATGGGTACCCGCCATCCTGCCCGCTCCCGCTAACTTACACCTCCGGTTTTGTCGGGCACGCCATGGCGCGAGGCAATTTTTTCACGGCGCCATTGAGAGAAGGCGCCTCCCTACTACTTTCGCAGCGCGTCCGGCCTTATGTCACTCCGACGTTCGCCGGCGCCAACGCCCCCCATCCGCGTCTGCTCTGCGCTTGCGCATCAATCGAGTTGCATGCACGTGCTCTCGGCGCGAGACCCCCTACAAACCAAGACTTCTTCCGCCTTAGTCTAGTCGGCACGCATGCCGACTGCCCACGCTCCCGGTCGTTAACGAACCGCGTACAGTGGCAAAACTATACTCGATTGCCAGTTTGATATAATCTAAACCTGTCTATGGGTATTCCCAGCAATGTTAGTTGTCTAGTGTAACCCATACGGTTTTTGGTAGTTTCAACCGGTTAAGTTTCCGGTACCACCAAGTTCCATTGCGGTATGCCCCATCACCCGTGATCCTTGCGTTCCCGGCCGGGTAGCTACAAACTTAGGACAACCACAACCTGCTCGCCGCCTGCCATCTTCCAGCTCGATGGCTTCGGCATCGCCCTCCCGATTTCCGTTTCCGCCTTATTGCAGGCTCCCCCTCCGACTCCGCCCCCCCCCCCCCCCCCCCCCCCCACACTCGGTGACTCGGGCCGACATCGCCCTCCCGATTAATTTCCGTTTCCGCCTTGCAGGCTCCCCCTCCGACTCCGCCCCCTCTCCCTCCCCCCCCCCCCCCCCACTCGGTGACTCGGGACGATTCCAGAGATAAAGCGCACTTTGTGTATGTAAATGGATATAGTCCATTTTATATGTTAGTGACTATCACTCAGGCCTTTCGCTGAGTCTTCTTAGCCATAAAATGGCGCTTATTCTTCCGTGAAGAACAGCCTTCGCACTTTTGAGATAATAAACCGTTGCAGCGTCTATGCGACCGCGGTGCGTATCATGTTCATTATGTGCTCCTCGCGGAGCCAGCTTAGTCGCCATATGGGGATATATCGTCCGGTTGCCGACATATCGTCATCCTCATCTTTTTCATACCCTAGCGACTCATTTTTTTTCGCCCCCGGGACAGGACTGGCACCTGTGAAACCCTTGCAGCGTCTCTACGATGGCCGTTTAGGCAGCAATCCAGTTACGGAAAACCCTAGCGACTCATTCCAAACCTTCACTTGATAATTCATCGGCATGCCTCATCGGTGGCCGGTTAAGGGCGCAACGCAAAATAAGCAGCACTACGGGCGGGGCAAAATAAAGTGCAACACGGGCTTTCACCGCGCCGACCTCTGCTGCAGAACACGCACGAACTTCAAAAAAGGAAAGCCGTGCTGTCAACGCAGCGCGTTGAAAGTGCAGAGAGCGCTTCGAGGCAGGCTGACAACGCAGCGCGCCGCTGTCGACCCGGCGTCAATACAGTCGAGAGCAGCGGCCGGCCGTCCGCGCGCACATACTTGCGTGTCCAGTTTGAGCCGTTCGACCTGTGCCGCGTGCACTCGGCGGCACCCCCAAACATAACGGCCCCAAGGCGGCCAAGGCCTGCCGCCACCAAGAGAGCGGCGGTGGGCAGCGCTCGGGACAGAGTGTAGGAGCAACTAGCAAGCCGTCCGGCGCGAGGGTGGCAGACACTCCTTTTACTCCTCTTCACAGGCCGCTGCTGATCGCATCACCTGCCACTCTGATCAGCGAAGCAATATGACGGAGGTGCGTCTGCGCATATGTTTTTCCACCACCTGCACTCCCACCCCCACCGACCGTGGCAGTTCACCTTCTTCGTGTTCCAAGCAGCGCGCCTGGCTCTATCTCTGCAGCCTCGTCCATTCTGACCTCCCCATCAGCAAGCGGCGCACACTCAGTCCACCCTGCCTCTCCCTCACAGTTTTGGGTGTCCCAGAAGCGGTTCTGGTGCGAGTTCTGCAAGGTATGGCTCAACGACACTGCCTCCGCTCGGGCGACGCACGAGAATGGCATGAAGCACCAGGATGCCGTCGCCAAGAGTATGCGCCCCCTTCTCTGCCCCCCCCCCCCCCCCCTCCTCCCCCCGGGGGCATCCCGCTGGCACGCTGCTTTTGGCGGGGGGGGGGGGGGGGGGGGCTTTAGTGGCCAGCGCCTTCCCACTCACCCGCTGCTACTCGCCCGGCCACGTAGAGCTGCGGGAGATGCGGCATAAGGGCGACGCGGAAAAGAAGGAGAAGGAGTTGCTTGACAGAACGTGGAAGAGCATCGAGGAGAAGGCGAAGAAGCAGTACGAAGAGGACCTGCGCGCGGGGGTAGTTGCCAAGGCGGTCCCCAAGCCATCCCCTACGGCGGAGCCCGTCCACGCGTACGTGCCCCTGGGCTACAAGCTCACTCTGCCAGTACCTTCGGGCTGGGATGCCAAACCCTCGGGCCTGCTCTGTGCCGCGCATGATGCCCCTGCCCCACGCTGTCCCTCGCCCACCCAACAGAGTCACAGCGCCAGGGCCATCAAAGATCGTAGGGGACAGCAACGCAGCCTGGGTATGAATCACATGCCCCAGCCCATTATACCTGCCCCCCCCCCCCCCCCCCTTGCCCGGGCTCCCTTGACCCCTGTTGAACCCCGGCATGTATGGCCGGTGCCACAGGTACCAGATAGAGGCAGCGGCTACCTATACAACGAGGCGCTGCGGTGGTATTACGATAAGTGCGCATGCCCCCCCCCCCCCCCCCCCCCCCAAACCCCTCTTCCCCACTTCTCCACAATCCCCTCTCTCAGGCTCGCTCTTATTGCACGGGAAGCTCCTCCGGCGCCCCCATTGCTAGTGCCCCCCATTCCCCCCCCCGGTGGGATCACTTTTCCTCGGTGGGATGCCAAACTCCCTTTTGAAACCCACTCCGACCCCCCCCCCCCCCCCCCCTTTCACCCCCAGGAGCACCAAGTTTTACTACGGCGGCAACCCGCCGGAGTGGACGCAGAATCCGCCCATCCCGGATGCCGCCAAATTCCGCGAGGGCGCCGCTGCCGCCGCCAAGCCCAGCAGCGCGGCGCAGTCTGTCAGCCTCGCGTCCGTTTCCACCAAGAAGCACCACCACCCGATGCAGAGCGTCGGCGGGTCCGCACCCCCCCCCCCCCCCCCTCCCCCAACACACACCAACGCCACCGCCACCACCTCTTGCCTGCCTCCCAGCTGCGCGTTAATGCTCTACCTGCTGGTGCTGCCCCCGCTGCTGGTTTGGCGCCCACGCAGGGTGCAGTTCCACCAGCTGGGCGGCAAGGTGGGCGCCGCCCGTGGGCTGGGGGCGCAGGGCAAGGAGACCGGAAAGGTGCGCTCTGCCCACCGCTGTTGCCCAGGTCATATAGGGTTTCTGGCGCAAGGGTTCTGATTTATGGGATTGGTTTTGTTTACTCGTTAACCCGATACAGGTTAATGTACTGGGTTTCCTGTGTAAATTCTGTTTTCAGGGTTTAAGGGTTTAATTTTAAGGTTTCCGGACCTACTTAATGGCCGCCCGCCACCACTGCGATCTCCGATACCTGACAGGCAGCGCCCCATGCTGCTCGCACCTCTTAAAGTGCTCGCCCCTGCCTGCGCGCCGCTCCCGCCCCTTTCCCAACAGCGGAAGCAGCCCGAGGCTGCGGCGGCGCCTGCGGCCAAGAAGAAGATGTCGAAGGAGGAGGCAGAGGCGGTCGCCAAGCGGGAAGCGGCCCGAGCCCGCATGGAGAAGCGCACCATGAAGCAGTTCGGGTTAATCTAGCACGCCTTCACTTCCAGGGGGATACCAGGCACTCACAGATGCCCAGTAAGAAACGTATCTGTCACCATATTGGGATGTCACAATGGCAAGAAGACAATCTCCGAAAATCCGGACAACAGGTTCCCGGCGCACCTGTAACAACCCTTACCATAAGGCTCAAATTCGGGGTGCTATAAGAACATTCGCTATAGTTCCGCTATGGCTTAATCGACATTTACCTTGCGGCAGGCGGAGCAGGTTCCTATTCGGCGATGCAGCATGCTTATTGCCGCGTCGCCGCCTGTAAGGTTTACATCGAAAACAGAGAAAGCCACTGCGCAATAGAGGCGGCGCAAATGAAGGCGCCCGCCGCAATGACCTTCAGGCCATATATTCGCACCAGTATGCAGGCCATCATAACCGCGACTGCTCCGATACGAACAGCGCGGCACGCTGGGAGGCGGTGCACCAACCCAGGGTGTCAGACTTTGTGAATAGCGAGCATAACACCGCACCGGTGGAGCTGTGGCGATGCAGAATGGGGTACAGACGAGGACCAGGCAGCGGAGGAGGTGTTCGGAGCGCTGCCTTGAAAGGGGGCCGTCCTTCCGGTGACGCGTGGCTGTCATCGGCCCCTCTACCTTGCACCTCCATTGGCAGCAACTTTATCTCAAACCATCAAACTATCCCAGTCAAAGATTGTGTGATTATAGAGTTAATAAGGAGTGATGCAAGGCGAAGTTAACCCACATTGATGGTTCTTCACGCTCTTCCCCGCATCCAGTGGTCGTTCACCTGGGATGATAGTCCACCATGCTCACTCATTACTGCTCCACACTTCCAGAGGACATTGCAGATCTTTCATACCCAAACTATTGCGGCGTTTGTGACCAAACAGTCCATTTGCCTGACGAGTTTTCAACGGAAGCGGCTGTTTGAGGGTAGGGGGTCTCCTTTGTGCTGCTACCTCCATGCCGGTGTGCATCAGGCAGGCCAGTCATGCCACGTTGGCAGAGCATACAGCAGGAGGGAAGGGGTATCCGCTCATGTTGTTGCACGCCCCCATTCCCTCATGATGTGCACATCAATCAGATGGTTCCCTCGCTTAATCGCTTTTACAAATATAATTTATTCCAAATTTACTACATCCCTGTTACGGCGAGCCCAGGACAGGCCACATGTTAGGGTTTTTCAGGCTAGGGTTCTACTAGTCCTCGTCGCTCTCAAACTTGATGGAGTTGGAGCCCATGTTATCGATCTTCCCGCCCCGGTAGGTGCCGCGCTTCTTCTTGGTCTTCTCATGCCGAAAGTCCTTGCCGCGTACCTTGCCCAGCACCTCCTGCGCCTTGTACCCCCAGCCGTCCTCGCCAAACGTGCCAACGTAGCTGTTGTCCCACGCGCCCTTCTTCCCAAGCCACTCCTCCTCCTTCACGCGCTGAAACGCCTTGGCGGCGGTGCCCAGCTTCTTCCCGCTCGTCGCCGCGGCCTTGTCCGTGCCGGTCGCCGGCGAGGCCGCATTGTCGGTGCTGTCGTCGCGTGGTGGCGTAGCAGGTGCGTCCACCTCCGCGGGAGCTGCCTTGGCCTGCGCATAACCCACATGGCAAGAACAACATAGGGTCAGCAACGGCGGAGTCGGCGCACCGGGTGACGGCATTGCCAGTGTGCGCGACGGTCCGGTGCGGGCATGACAAGAGCTATACGGTTTGGCTTCCCACTGGCACATCCATGGGGTCGGATGGAACCAGTCCCTTTATGCCGTGCCGGTGAATGTTGCAGCGTGTTCCTTCAGTGGGCCAGGTGGTAGGTTGGCCTGGCCTACTGTACACACAATCACTGCGTATCTACTGCGTCCCATAGGTGCCGCCATCAACCCAAAAAGTGGACGGCAAAGGCAAAGAGGGACACTTGGGTGCCCTCGTGAGGGGAGTGCTGCCTGGGGTAGCGGGCAATGCGGCTGTCATCACCTTCTTGTCTTTCTTCTTCTTTTTCTCCTTCTTTGCGGGCTCAGCTGCCGGCGCCTGCGCAACGACACATCAATCACACTTTCATCGGGCTACTTGATCCTGGTTCTCCGCAGTGAGCGCCACGCTCAACAGCGCACAGGCCTCAGGAAACTTGGTCATCACGCACAAATTGCATCTGATGGTACGGACAAGTAAAAGTCTCATCCCTGGCCGCGCCCAGCAACGCCTCACGACACAGCAGCGCCGGGCCCGAGCGGGCGTACCTCGTCCTCGGCCTGCTCCGCCTTCTTCGCCTTCCTGTCCTTCTTGGACTTCTTGGCCGGAGCTTCCGTCTCCGCGTCCTCTTCAGCAGCAGCTTTGCGCTTCTTGCTGGCAGGCTTCTCGTCCGAAGCCTCCGCCTTGGCCGCCGCCTTCTCCTTCTTGGCCGATTTCTGCACCACACAAGGCAAGCGTCAAAGGCAGATAGCAATGCCCGGCGCATGGCTCATACTAACCGTCCCATCGCGTAGCCTAGCAGCAAGCAGTCCCTCAATATTGCAGAATTCGGTATTCCACAAGGAGTTTTCAGAGGAAAAAAGTGTGTGTATGAATGTTTCATTTCATTGGGGGCTGCGGCAAGGACGGGCGCAAGAGTAGAGCCGGCCGAGTGGCTTCGCCATACCTCTGTTTCTTTGGACTTCTTCGCCTTCTTGGCCAAGGGGATAGGCTCCGCCACTTGGTCTTCTGCCTCCACATTCTGCGGGGCC
The DNA here is from genome assembly GCA_006384855.1 of Tetraselmis striata. Classification (NCBI taxonomy): domain Eukaryota; kingdom Viridiplantae; phylum Chlorophyta; class Chlorodendrophyceae; order Chlorodendrales; family Chlorodendraceae; genus Tetraselmis; species Tetraselmis striata. The sequence continues at coordinate 98,368 of VCJN01001460.1, forward strand.
ATTATAGCGCAGCGGTCGTCAGACGCCGACGTTGGACGGAAACAACCCCCGCGGAAATGCCGATACTTGGAGGCGCGACAGGGAGCAGGGGGGGAGGGGGGCTGCGAGGCGGATCTCCCGCGTACCTTCTTGGATTTTTTGTCCTTCTTGCTCTTCTTGGCTGAGGCGGTCACTTCTGGGTCGGCCTCGGCCGCCGCCGCCGCCGCCGCGGCGGCGGCGGATTTCTTCTCTTTCTTCCCCATCCCCGCCTCTGGCTGCCGGCGAAGTGTTGCTCGCAGCGCTGGTTAGACGGCCGGGCTCTAGTTCACGAACAGGGCGACAACTTCTACTTCACGGAACCACGGGTGTGGCGGTAGTTTGCGAAGTAAAGGGACGGGGGCTCTCTACGGGCTCAGCGAGGTCAGGACGGTATTTTATGTGACGGCTCAGTGTTGACGTTGTGACGGTGGTGTGTATTCCAGGGCCTAATTAATAGTGACTCCACATCCACATCCGCGCGTACGGAGTCGGCGATGACGACAACGGGACGACGATGACGGCACCGCGCCGACATGGAAGGGCGCCGCTGGCAACGGACGAAAGCGGGCGATAAAGATTATTTAAGATCCTTACATACATCACCAGCAGCGGCTATATATATTGATCTGAGCTAGTTTGTGGGGTTTCCGCCTTTCGTAACAGCTTTTCCGGCTAAAGTTGCTGCTAAGCGGTACGGGTTGCTAGTTTGCCACTCGTTGCGCCCGTCGTCGTAAACCGGGTGCACAAGTAGACATAAAAAACAGCCGTAACAGCCGAGCCTGCCATCTCCCAGTTTCGCTGTGTTACACACGGCGACCTGTCTCGTAACATGTTAGCAAGGTTGTTTCAAGACCACACCCGGCTCACCAGCATCGTGTGCGTAATTCGAATCAGTACGTCCGTGCGTCACCACGTGAGATTCGATGTGGAAAAAACACGTCGCTAAGCCGACGTTGGAATCGCTGCAAGCAAACGTATGCATGCCCGGTCTACATTGCTCCGCGATCTAACATCGACGTTGGCCCAATTGACGGCCCGTTAACGTGTTGCTGACGGAGACGGAGCACATGGCTACGGTTATAGGCAGCGCGTCGCGGGACAAGCGACTGGCAACATGGGAGCCGCAGTGCGCCCGAAGTTACTAGAGCTAGCCCTCAGCGGCCGTGTCGGAGCAAAATCCGCGAGTGGCGAGGACGACTACCTCGCGGTGCTTGAGCTATTGGAACGAGCAGAGTTTGCTTACGAGGACGTTCGACCGCCAGCCGAGTGCCTGGGCTTTTCCCGTTGCGTATTGACATAACGAACAACTACGTCGAGCAGGCTGACCGGCGTTTGCCGGCTCGCGATGAGTACCTTTGAATGACGTTTTTATTTGGGGCCACATGACTGCTATTTTTGGTGGCTCTCGACGAGTTGCTACCTTACGCCCTTACTTGCTGCTAATCAAGCCTTCACCCCCTACCTCGCTCGCACGCCCGGAAATACGTCGAGGCCATCGACTACCTAGGCGTTTCGCTTTCGTCTAGCCAACCTGCGAAGGCTAAACGAGATCAAGCGCGTGCGCGGTGACCAAGGTATTCTAGACGTACTGCGGGCTTAGCATTTTCAGCCCGCAGCCGACGAGCATTTGGGGTCTGAGATTTTCGGGGACATGATGAAGCATGACTATGAGCGGTGGGTTTTCGATGGGATTGTCGCCAGAAGCGCGAAGACGACCGCTACCGCTCGGGTGGCGGCTGCGCTCGTTGGACGTGGACGTGGTGGCGGTCGCGGGCGTGGTCGCGAAGATGAGCACGAGTGATGACGACAGCGTGGGGCGGCTTTCGTCGGAACCGCTAGCGCTTTGCGAGTCATTGCATCTCAACGGTGGGATGAGCGCCATTGCATGTAGTGTCCGGTCCGGACACCCCCCCTTATACATACTTCATTCAGACGTCCTTCGGTGCGGCGCTTCTTACGTCCACAGCCGAGTGCGGTTCAACAATCCGCCTCCCGTACCATCACATCATTGCGTCCGTCAGTTGTTACACGACAAGTTACGATTGGTTTGCAACAACCATCTTTCTCGCGTGCACGTTACGCGCGGGACATATGCGCTACGAGTGCGACGGGCGCGCGGGGCGGCCCTCCTACCTGCACTCTGCCCCGCAAATCCGTACTAGCGCCCGAACTATCCCGTCCAACAATTCCAGGCCAGCAGCCAGCAACCTAACCGGCACGGCCGAAAACTTTGCTGAAATGAACCGCCCCAAGTTACTCCGTCGGCCAAGCGTCGTATGGACGTAATCGACGGGCCCGAAGTTGTCGCCATGGAAGCGTTCACTCCGGCCCGGCCTACATGAAGCGTTCGGTTCGGAGGAGTTGGGACAACGGGCCCTCGATATACTTTCCAGCGCCCCCTCACCACATGGACGCTCAAAAGCTACATCGGCAAGCTGTTTGTCTCAGTTGGCGAAGTTTTGCCACGACTCTAATAACATCATGCGACAGTCTCAGCCGAATAGTGACTGTGGGGAACTAAACAAAGGCGGTTTGCAGTGGTGGTGCAAAGACGAGATACTTCAGTGTTTTGAGAATACAAATACGATTGATTGCAAGGCTGCCACCACCCGCTGCTATATGTACATGGTTGGCGTCGGCACCTGTCGTATGTGCGAACACCCAGTCCACGCGCTTCGAAAGTCGCTCCACTTGTTGATGGTAGATTGGCAATGCAGCTATAGTTTTACCACTACTGATTAAACCACGTAGATATTATATATGATATATGCGATCTTCGCGCATATGGGCATCATTAGCCCGTAGCGCTCGCCTGCGCTCGGAGCCGGGAGCGCGGGGCACGCAGCCGAGCACGGAGCTCGGAGTGCCGTCGCATGAGGCTAGGGCCGCGTGAAGCCCTAGAGTGAAGGCTAGGGCTTCCGGGGCCCTAGCGTGTGCAAAAACCCCCACCACGAGGGGAGTTGTGACGTCACAAAAACCTAAGATACCATAAGGAGGTGGTTGAAGGTTCTCCCCCCAGCGTGGGAGTTTTTGCACACGCTAGGGCCCCGGAAGCCCTAGCCTTCACTCTAGGGCTTCACGCGGCCCTAGCCTCATGCGACGGCAGCTGCCACCGCGCAAGGTGCAGTGCCGCGTGTAGGGCTCGGCCGAACCCTAGCACACCCTAGGGTCTCTCTGCCCTAGGGTCGCGGATGGCAGGGTCTCCATACCCTGACCACCTGCCCTACCCACCTCGTGTGGGTACCACATATATTGCCAAGAATGCTCCACTTGGACATGTGGCACTAGGAGGAATTGAACCATGGTCTCTTGGCTCAAAGCCGGCCATTTTAACCAAATTCCTCCTAGTGGGACATGTCAAGTGGAGCATTCTTGGCAATATATGTGGTACCCACACGAGGTGGGTAGGGCAGGTGGTCAGGGTATGGAGACCCTGCCACCCGCGACCCTAGGGCAGAGAGACCCTAGGGTGTGCTAGGGTTCGGCCGAGCCCTACACGCGGCACTGCACCTTGCGCGGTGGCAGGAGCTCGGGGCACGCTTGTCACGGAAAGCCTCAGCGCTTTCGATCACTTCTTTGTTTCCGTCAACTCATCGCCTCACTATCCAACTCTACACTCACGCACACAGTACAAGAGCTGCAGGGCGCCGCCAAACACTCCGCTGTACTAGGCCGGGATTCGAGTGAGTCACAGGTGGAACACATACGGGTAGGGGGTACGCCGGATCTTCTGCAGATCGGTCGCGGGTCGTGCCGAGGTACGAGAACACGATTTTATTTCGAACAACCCTCGCGAGTAGGCTGCCCCCGCCCGAGTCGTACAGTCCGTCCTCCCCAACAGTAGGCGGATGTTGGAGAGGCCGACGCAAGGCCGAGGTCGTACATGAATTGTTTTAGCAGCCCCCGCCGTATAGGGCTGCTGCCCGGCTCCGCTCAGCTCCCTGCCGCTCGACCGTGGGACGAAACGGTCTTAGGGGTTACCAGCGCCCACCGCCGACGCACGTGGAGGTGGGAATGGTGCCGCAGGGCGTACCGCACCCATGATCCTCCGCTCATGGTGGGGCGCTTCCTAGCGGCTTGCGCCGTCATGGATCGCGAAGGCGGACCTGCTCCTGAGAAGTTCGCGTTTTTTCCGGCTCGTAGCGAGCCCGCTGTTGAACACGGGTCGAAGAACCACTCGGCTTTGAGGCGACTAATTCGCTATGAGCCCAAGACACCCAATCTTACTCGACCACTCGGGTCATCACCACATATTCGCCCGATACGTCATGTCCGTGTTTTCCTCCTGGGCCATGATCATGTGTCAACAACACACAAATACCGGCGCGAGTCACGGGTGCCGGAGCGTTACGGAGCGCCGGGAGCGTTGCATGACACATGTACCGGAGCGTTGCGAGTCATGGCGGTGCATCGCATACGTGCATGTCAGTCGGACACCTTCAAGGATAGTTAGGACAGCCTTGGTGTCCCGGCAGTGCCCCACACCTCGGTGGAGGACTCGGAGAAGGGAGAGCTCAAGGCTATCTTCACAACACTTCCCGCGGTATCCCGTACAATATTGCGGCTCCCGAATTCATGATCCGATATGCGGTTCGCGCCGTTAGTACAGTGTGCACATGCTGCAACGCGACGCGCACATCGCGCGGCCCATTGCCCATGCTCGATCTAGCCTCTAGCAAGCCCACGACTACTGTCAACCACCGACACCGCGACTGCCCGTAGCGCCATAAGTACCTCTTTATGCGGCGATGGTGGGCGGGTCGCGCGACCGCTACATACGGCTGCGCAAGCTGTGTGCGGCGGGATATCACCGTGACGACCCCGCAGCAACCGATCTGAGCGCCGCACCAACCATAGACTTCGCACCGATGGCACAGGTTCCGTCGGACCGGCTAGAGGAAAACGTACACTATTAATGATTTCTATTTTGACTAAGCTACCTTTCTATCCGAGCGGTTTTGGCCCTAACGGCGTAATTAAAGTGTCAGCAAAACGCGAATCTCGGATGGGGGTGGTCAATCTGGCGCCAGTCGCGAGGGTGGACCTCTTGGCCGCCGTCCCGGGACATACACGCGCCCCGAGCCAGCCACGATCGCCATGTGTCCTCGAAGTAGGGGGCAGGAGGTAGGGCTATGGGCTGGGAGGGAGCTGGTGGGCTTGGCGGGGTGGTGCTAGCGGATGCATGATTCGCCGCCGGGCCGGTAGTTCGGGCGGCGCGACGCGGATCCCGCGGCGCAAGGGCGTTGCGCGCGCGGACAGATTATTCGTACCGTATTCGGATCTCGAAATGTCGTACGGTTTACCGCGGGAAGTGTTGTGCTAGGCTTGAGAGCCGGGAGGTGGTGGGTCTCATGATCCAACCTCTCTCAACCCGCCGCAGGCACTGTTATTGCGACGAGTGGTACTCACCACTATCCGATACCGATCCATCCTCGGCTTAGCTACGATATCCGAGGACGACAAGACCGGCTCGCAGGATGCGAGTGTGTAGCCCGACGACTTGCATGGCGACGACTCACATGGAGTGCATCTCATGACCCGGCTTTTTTGTCGCCGCTAACGGAGATGCATGGACAGATGCCCAACCAGTGTGACGAGCTCTACTCATGCCAGATGGAGATCAATACTAGGCTGGAAGCCCACGAAAAGCGCGCATCTGAAAAGATGGTTGCATAGGTAGCATCTCCCGCCTCTTGCGTGGCGACCGAGAGGACGGCGTTCGGGGACAGCGTGGCCTCGCGGCAACAAGTCTCGCGCTATCGCAACCGGGAGAGCATCAGCCCCGTCGAGGTTAAATGGGCGAACACACAAGCAAGGCAGTTGGGGCAGACCCTGGTGGATGTGACGAAGGGCATTCGGCTCCATGAGACACCGACGCTGGTGAATAGGCCGCTTTTCCGTAACTTTCAAGCCTCATTTCTGTCATATTGGCATGAAAGCCCTTGCCCTCATCACACCGACCATGATGTGCCCTAGTAACTAAGTAACTGCCCGGGTGGGGACGCCGGCATGCATATGTATTAATTATTTAAAACCGGTTGTTTAAGATCACCGAGAAGCACGTGCTAGTCGATGTCGCACGTCCCGGCATGGGCCGGGGTTGGGAGGGCAGAAGCCCATAGCCGGGAGAGTGCATGGTTACTACAAAGAAGTGAGCATGCCCGGAGCGCCGAACTACGCCTACATGGCTGGCGCGATGCGGTGCCCGCGGCGCGTGCGTAGCGTCGTGCTCGTACCGCTCAGATATATGCTAAAGTACTAATACGCATACCCTAGCTACAGTGTCTCATGTAAAGCAGTGAGAGCAACACTGATCGCCTCACCCTTCGCCTCTGCACTCACGCACACACAAAGCCGACGTCGAATTCAGCGCTCTGCACCTCTAGCTCCACTACTCCGCTGTATAGGCGCTTTTCCATTTCGATTATTTCCGTCACGCCTGCACCGCCAGTCGGTAATTCGGCTTACGCACCGGAAGCCTCGCGTGTGACATCCGTTCGGTCGACGTCGCTGGGGTAGGCTCTCCAGCTCGTCGCAATAGCATGGAGGCCGTTGTAAGCTGTCGCATGTCGTGCTACTAGAGCTACGGTACACTACGTGTAGCGTACCACACCACCGATGTGAAATTAGTACATATACTGCAATATAGCCACGTGGCGTACATAGGCCCCGCCGTACGCGCTTTAATCAAGCGGACCCCATGCGTTGGTCCGGGGCGGGCCCTTACCTGATGCTGGGTGAAGAGAGATTGTCAAGGCGACAACTTGATTCAGTTATATATGCATGTGTGTGTGTGTGTGTGTGTGTGAGAGAGAGAGAGAGTTTGTGTGTGCGGCTGACATGTATAATGACATATAATTATAATAATGTATACATATAATATGACATGCGCGGGTCTTTTGTATTGCTTTTGCGCTACATGTCTACGTAGGTATAAGGTGCTGGCCTATCGCGTTGACTGCCATATGTCGTTATGGCGGTCGAAGCGGTGAGGCAGCGACCACCTTATTGGCATGCGACCGGCTTCGTGATCGGCGCGAGCGATTCCGCTCGCTGCCCCGGTGTCGTAGCCAGACCAGCACCACACAACATCCCACATATAGGGGTTTGTACTAGAGTTTTGGGGCGGGGGGTGCAACGTCGGTAGCCACGGACGAAGAGCCGGCCGAGGCAATGGATACCGGAGGCAATGTCTCGGCGTGAATTGCGGAGCCGCATTATATCGTTTGCAATTTGTGGCTTGCGCACCGATCCAAACGACTACATGGCTGTCGACATAGCGACCGAGTACGGCCGTATGGAGCTGAAGAAAGGATTACTGCGGTGGTGGCAGTCGTACGAAAATATGTTGATCAACGACATGCTACTGCGATCGAGTTCGTCATTGCCGTTGGTATATCGGCTCAAGTACATGACCTTCAACGAGATGACTGCACCTATAGCCTCATATGCATATGCATCCGCATCTGCATCTACTGCATCTGTAGCCTGCATTATAGGTGATCGCGGGACGTGATGGAGCGCCCGCGACTTCCGCCGAGTACGCGCCAAGAATATTACGACATACTGGCAATAACTCCACAAGAGGTGAGCAACGAGCCGACGACGACCGTCGAGTGAACGGCGGGCCTCAGTCATCCTATGCTGTTGTCGATGGAATATTCATTCATTACGATTACCCGATTGTCACGTCGTGAGGATAATAATATTTTGATTTACAGTGGATTCCCCATTCGAATATGGGGCTATTCGTATATCGCGCACGTTGTCTCGTAGATGGGCAAAATAACCCCATTCCGACTGTGAGGTCGGAACGTTCCTACGACTACGACTACAATTTTGAATCTGGGCTTTGATAGCGCTAATATTAGAACACAAGGCCCATGCCCCTTTTTGCCAAGTCTGAGCTTACCAATAGATAGGCAAGATAATATAGGGTTTATGACATGAAACCCTAGAATATTGCACATTTAGAATATCAGCCTTTATCATCATAGCGTGTAATGATATCCTATCACCCTAACAAATACGCCACGCGATTAGTCATGGCGCCACATGGGGCGTTTCAAGTACCCCCACAATGCTGGGGTTGGTGCCCCACACGTGCCACCGCGCATGCGTAGAACATAGCATGGTGGGATGGCCATAGATGGCTGGGAAGCATGTTAGCAAAGGGGCTAGAAAGTTGTTGGGCACGATGGGGCCATGTAAGCGCGAGCAGTTGCACGGGGTGTGCTTATACAATCGCAAATGCAGTGTTACCCTCGTCGAGCACCCTCACAAGACAAACTGATATTCATGGCATTGCAAGCATTGCTCACAAACTCTGAATGAAAATAACTCATAAATCTCATTAAATGCTACGCAAGGGGTATCCCATAAAGAAGTTTCCTAGGCACGTGAAGGCCCGTTTCGGGCTAAAAACGTAAAATGAAGTCGAAACGTAATAATATTAAATAACACGAAACAACATGTGGCCACATCACGCGCGTGAAACGGTACAGCACGTGCGCCGTATCAATACCCAAGACCCGGTGGCGTGGAAGTGTGGATGCTGGGTGTACTTGCGCACGGACTACTCATACTTGGCATACGCCCCCATGAAGTGATGCGCACGGCCGCCACGCCCGATCACCGCTTTTTATAGCAACATTTCCAATAGCATGGACGCATTGCAATACACTTCATTACATTGCCACCCGGCTCGCAGTGACGTGCGATGGGCATCTAGCCACGCATTACTACATGAGGCCGCGAGAACCTTCTCATGCGCGCGCGCGACGATCACAAGCACCTTTTCTGCTCGTATAAGATAGCGGAATCCGCACACAAGGCGCGTTTCACACCCGGAATTCCCACAATTCCCGGGATTCTCACACCCGGAATTAATAACGTAGTTTCAATGCCCCACACGCATGGTGGATGGCTATCATATCAAGGCGGGTGGTGTTGCGCTGGTGTGTGAGCATGGGGGCTCCTATGTATGTTCTATCGTTATATGTGCGCACATGTGGCGCAATATGTGGTTTTGAAGCGCTTGCGCCATTCCGCCACTCGCTCTGATTTTGGATAGGTGTTGAAAGTGTGGATGGGAGCGGCTATATCATGTGGCAACATCGGGTATAGAGCGCCATTGCAGTATCATTTACCCCTAGCCGTACTACCCTTAGCAACATGCATGCATGCACTCGTGCACGGTCTCGATGCAACCCCCACGTATGTGCATGTCGATTGAATCCCCCAAACCCGGACTTATGTGGAAAAGGTATATAAGAAGAAACACAATAACAATGATATAATGCTAGCATATATGCGGCAATCAATTTTAAACGGTGGTGCCTGGCGGCGTTTTCTTAATTTTGCCGCCCTTCTAATGTTGCAAAAAACCATATTACTCGAGTACATGCGCCCGCCAGCAAGAGCCGCCCACCATGATCGGAGGATCCTGAGTGCGGTAGACACGGCGGTACCACCCCCACCTCGACGCGGTGCATGCTGATAACCCTTGATTGTAGCCGGTGGGGTGCGGTAGAGTGCTGAGCGGGGTAGCCGGTTGTCACGGATCCTTGAATCTCGCGACGACTGGGGAGGCATACCGGGTATACGTTTCAAGTGATACTCGCTCCGTCGTAGTCCCGGTAGCTCCGTCGTAGTCGTAGTCCCGGTAGCGCCTGCGCCGGCACACCATAGGGCAGCATCCATGTACGGGGGGCTGCTACAGTAATGTACGACCTCGACCTTGCGTCGGAATCTCCGAGATCCGCCTACGGGTGGAGAGGGAGGTGTTTACACCTCGGACGGGGGTGGCATGCTCGCGAGGGCTATTCGAAATACAATCGCGTGTTTTTGTACTTCGCTGCGACCCGCCCAATACATGTTGGGTCTTACAATACTTGGTACCGCGCCACAACCACAGCCTTGCACGGTGGCGGCTGCAATGACTCCAACCGTACACGGGGCCAGGAAGCCGCCCTCGGGCAGTAATTTTGGCCATGACCGTGGGCACGTGGATGCCGCTCGTCGGCCGATCCGGCATGAGTTCATTTTGAGCAATTCAGAGCAATTAAAGGCATACGGCAAGCAGTGCATGCATGGGGTGTTTCCCCCGCCTTATACACCTCCGAACTCCGAGGAGGTCCGGGGACACCGCAGGCAAAAGATCAAGGCGGGGGCTGATCTCAGCAGTGCTATGGCCGAGCGGCCTAGCCGCTTGGCCGTGGTCGGTGGAGCGCAGCGCTGGAGCGGGCTGCGATTTCGGGGGACAATAAACGGCGGGAACATGAGCATGTACGGCGGATTATGTGATCACGGGTTTCAAGGGCCGGGCTAGCGAGCACATGCTAGCGCCCTTGTACGAGCGTAATATATCTTGTACGACTTGCGTGTAGTGCGTTGCACTGCTTTGGTACCAATAATGGACCGCCAACAATGCAACATGTACTTACATAACATAGCACATGTCTTTCAACATAGCTACGTGGCCTACTGATTTCCCGATGTAAGCGCGTTAAATAGCGGACCCTATGGTGATGTAGGCAAGCCCAACCGTGATGATAGGTAAAGACAGCTTATTGTCAAGACGAAAACTTGACTCGTCAGTTCTAACAAATATACAATATCGAATTTCATACTCAAGTAAAAGTAAATTTCGCTCTGGGTCATCGGCCAAAGCCGCCCCAGCACTTGACCTCGTGCGCCATCGGCATCGTATGTTTGGCGTAGCCATTAGCCTGTTGCCTCATTCGAATCCCAAAGGGCTAATGCATAAACCGGGTAAACCTGTGGCACGGGCCCGGATAAAATTGATCTGAAATGACACTAGAGCCGGGAATAATCGATCCGGGGACCTCCTCTACCGAGCGGACAGACAACGAGACATGTACAAGGTACATTTCTTGTCTTACTCTCGGTTGAGCGGTCGTCTCTTGGGCGAGAGGTCCTGGGTTCAATTCTTGGTCGATACATTTCGGCAATATCGGCCCGGCATTTCGTGGGTTTATTATCCGGTTTATGCATGAGTCCTTCGGGGTTCGAATGAGGCAATGGTCAAAGGGCTATGCCATATCTACGACTGCAGTTGGCGCAAGAGGTCAAGTGCTGGGGCGGCTTCGGCCGATGTCCCGGGTGAACTTCATACTCAAGCAAGTGCTACTCGCTACTCGTAGTGATAATACACCCCTCCACATAAGTCCGGGTTTTGCGTTTTCGATCGCAAAGCGCATGCATGGGCGAGGATAACGCCGGCTGCATGTGCATACATGCTAACTACAGTGGGAATAGTTCGGGCGAACGCCCATTGTGCGCTTTATACCCACCCGCGCGACAACACGACCATTTGTAGGCGCCCTTTAAAAAACGAGAAATCGGTGCATGATGCGTTGGCGCCGGAAAATTGTGGGTTGCGCCAACCGTCCAAACCTATGGAAATAGCGGTACTCGTCGCACCAAACTCGGTGAATACGGCCCTTGGCATATATAAGTTGCACACACCGTGCGTATAGGCCACTGAAAGCATGTCGCTATAGCCACGACGTGACACCCCAACGACAAGTTGGCCATTGTGGGGAGCAGTTTTGGGGTGAAAATGCTGCTGTATCCGTGGCGAACGCACGTAGGAGAGGCGCTCGATGGGCCCCTTGGCGTAGGGCGATGCTCTACTACTATGGGGGCGCGTGGTGGAATGCCAGTTGCACCGTTTCGTGGGCGGGGAGGCGCGGTAGGGGCGTGGATTTTAATTAATATGAAATTCCTTGAAAAATGCTGTGGAAAATGGCATTTTGGCTGGTAGATGTGTGTATCGCAAGGAGGCGGTACATGCCAAGTGTTGGTGGTCCGTGGTCATCCACACACATAACGCTCTCGCACAGCCGGGTATGGGGCTTAGACACGCACTTGGCGCAAAGCCACGCGCCCGACATGGGTGGGCACATGAGGCAGTGAGGGGCAACTTGGATAATCATCTTTGGGGATTTTTTCCGGGGCTCAAAAATCGATTTTTTGATTTTAGAAGATTGGTTTCGACGCAGATTTGAACAAGCAATCGCGTGGTATGTTTAAAACAATTTTCTGAGCAAACCCTGAGAAGTTATAGCGTTTTTAAAGCCAAGGAGGTCTTAGGATTGTGGCCGACATGCCATGCCAGTATCGCAACGCGACATGTACTAGCCGCCGCCCACACGGCTGCACCCCAACCAAATGCACCCGAGCCCCTCGCCAATGTGTTTCCTCATGCGGTCATGGCCATCCCGCCGTTTGGTTGTCTATTCACGCGCGTCGGTGTGTGCGTGATACCGACCCTGGTTTTGGTGCAGTTGCAGGCGACGCCCATCTACGCACCAAGTGCAGTGTGACACCCTAAACGTCTTTAAGCTTCGGTTTGAGCCACTCGTCATGTAGGTTTTATAAAACCCTCCGAGATTCCAGGGTGTCATCTCATATACCCTACTTTCAGGTACCCTAGACTTCTGAAGTCTTGAGACTGCCGGAAAGGGACCCCAAACTTATGTGCCGGGGTGTAGTACCGGCCGGTACCATATTGGCACCACACTGATCGCAGCAGGCCGCGTGTCTCATGACAACAACGCGTCATTAACGTAATGTTTTATCCGTTGTGCATCGGCACGCATTCCTGCATTCCTATCTATATGTAAACAATGTACTTATTCCTTTCTCTTAACATGGGAACACAATAGAACATGTCATTGGTGCTGTCCGGAATCAATTTTCAAAACGACTAAGATGTATGCTCAGTTTCTTTCAAGAAAGGCAAATTATACAATATTTTTGTATTCAAGTTCCCGAAATTCCATCCGACTATAATGGTGAGTAGGATTATCCGTAGTCGCTACTCATCAGCGACAACGCTGCTCATTGTCGTGCGTGACCCAGCCGCCACAGCAGCTGCAGCGCGCAGAATCCATATGAGAGCATGCATGCGCATGTGCTGTTCCTGCAAACTACGCGAGTACTCCTACCATCTTTTATGCTTGTACAATGCAGCATCTCGGGGCTTATCCGCAGTACTCAGTGAGTTGCTGAATCTCCATGCTCTGGTGGGTCTGTGCCAGCAGCGACCCCTTGAGCCTGTTACACTCAGCGAATGTTGAATGAATATCAAGCATCGGCACACAGAAGTGATGTTTGATTGGCTGCATCATGCGCGCAGGATATCCAACAGCCTGATCATGCCTTCAGTTAGAGTGGCAGGAATTAGCAGACACAGCAGATGCTATGATTTACACTTGTGGTGGCCAAGACAACCGGTGGCAAGGATGCACGGTGAGATAATTATACACATACATACATGCGGGCATGATGGTGCTTTTTCCTGGAGGGGAGGGGGGAATCAGTGAGAACTGCAAAGCTAATGCAGGCTTCAGCGGCAGCTGGCTACGAAGAGATGCACTAGTGGGGTGGGAAGATAGGGCACTGCCAGATCATTGATACGCTGGACTGCGACACAGCGAGCCCAGTCCACAACAGACATCCCTTGAGTATGGCCTAGAAGGCTTGCAGGCCCTCCAGGGGGAAAATGGTCTCCTCCACAGCGGTGTCATCCTGGTCCTCCGCAGTGTCAGAGCCGCTGCTGAACTCATTGCTGAGGCGTACTGGTACAGTGGGGGAGGAGCTCAGGCGTCTCGTCATCCTGTTCGCAGAGTCGTCGATGGTGACCGGCAGCAGCAGACGTGAATCAGCCTTCATGCCCGGGAGAGGCGTCGTCTCAACCTTGGGCTGCTTGTGCGGCTTGCCTGGCTTAATGCGCAGGCAGCACTCCACTGGCACCTTCACCCACTTCGAGGCGGTATTGGGGTAGTCCGGGACATCCAGGGGCACGTTGGAAAAGTGCGCCGCCCCCTCCGCGTCTAGAAAGTAGTAGAGGCTCTCCTCACCATAGGGATCTCGGGAGGCGTACACGCAGCGCTTGTCTGAATCATAGATGACAAAGGAGTAACGCCCCTGCAGAGCACCGCCACACTCATATTTAGGCGCCAAAGCAGTTTGAGTTTGAGGACCCAATAGAAATGAAATGGGTTGCAGCAAGGGGTCAACACATTTGTGTAGTTCTCGAGGTGCATTCCGATAGGATTTCAGATTAAACCACATTCTCCCCTTGTTTTGCGCTGGAGCAGAAACAAGCACGCTCAGACAATCCAAAGCGCGGATAGGGTAAGAGAGCAAACAACTGTGCCTGCTTTCCCATCAGTTATTGGGGGGGGGGGGGGGGGGGGGGGGTTCTGTCCACTACCTTGACATCTTGGAGCGCATCTGCCAAGCTGCCGTCGCTGCGGGTCACACGGAGCACATGCTGCAGCAGCAGCTGGGCCACTCTGGCGCCGCACTCAACGCCGCCCCCGCTTGTCACATACTCATGCTCCTCGAACGGAGAATGAATGACGCCGTCCCACGAGCCGCGCATGTTACGCGCGCCGTCAGGGGTGGACCAGCAGCTGGGCTGGAGCGCGTCGGCGTCAAACAAGTAGCCATACATGACGATGAAGGCGTCCTTGATGTGGTGCACAACCGGCTGGACGCGATACAGTTCGCCTGTTCAGGGGGGGGGCAGTAGAAGGGAGTGGTTCAGCACACCATGAAACAGTGTGCTGTGGAATCCTGGGCTCCTGACATAATGCCAGGCGTGGCATGGCACTTGCCTGCGACTTCCACCCATCCTGGCACCGCCGTCACGCCTGCACCAGGCAGTGTCAAATGGCCCTCGCGCTCGCACTCCCCGGAGCTCAGGCTGCGCTTGGAGAAGGAGGAGCCCCTGGCATGAATCGACGAGGAGATTCCAGGGAAAGGATCGGGCCTGAACCACACCAATATATATGTAACTCTCCTACCTGCAAAGGTGTCAAGCATCGCACAGCAGACAGGCTTCCAGCGCAAGCAGTCTCGGCAAGCTCTGATGGTCAGAATGCACATCAAATTTGATGTTGCAAGTTTCCATAGGGTGGCTTGCCTGTCATGCAAGGAGCCCAGCCGCTTCAGGACTGATTTCTCGCTTGCCTTGCCAAAGGGAAGCCAGCTTGGGACTTGTGGTCCACTGCAGTAGACGCCGGAAACAAGATATGTTCAAAAACGTCGCAAACCAGTGGCAAAGCAACCCATCCTCAGCACAAGGGTCACTTCAGGCTGTGAATGTATCCATGCACAGCCGCAAGCTGCTACATTGGCGTTAATATGCCAGACATGGTCATTTCATTCCGCCGAAATGGAGCCCGAAAGCTAGGTGCGGCGTCGCAAGTGAGGGTGCGGTGCAAGAGCGGGGCCCGCTGCGCTGGCAGTGCTTAGAGGGGCGAGGGGGCGCCAGGCTGGCAGGTGTCCCACCTTGGCACATAACAGTAGAACGAGCCCTCTTCCATCAACGGAGGCTGGGCTGACACGCACGGGTTAAGGGGACGACTGGAGGAGACGCGGAAATTCCAGGCAGGCTTGCTCGGAGGACGGAGCTGCCAGCCGCGGCGGGTAGATGCCGAAAGGCAACGATGCGCTGAAAACGATACTTCGTACGAGCCGGCGTGGCCGCTCCCGAAACAACCGGCGCGACGAGTTTCACGAAGCTTCAGCGGCGAGAATCAGCCGGCGCGGGCGAGATTGGTATGCGGCGTCCGTAACGACCAGTGCGGGCGCAAGTGGTGCGTGTTGGCTGCTGTCAAGGGCGTGGCAGTCTGGGACTTCTGTGCTGTGATGGCCGTTTCTATCGGGAGCGCTGTCTTGTTGAAAGTACGAGTACAGGTACCGGGAGAGACGACGAATACCAGTAGTGTATGTAGTATTGTCGACGTGTTGTGCCTGGCTGGATATGCTCCCTGTTAACAGCGACCTAAAAATATGCCGGGCTTCATGGCTGTGCTTCCGCGGCCGGTGTCCAGCTTCCGGTTCAAGGTATGGGTAAGGCCCGGTGCGCCGTGTCAGCGCCTGGCGTGCCGGTGAGTCGGGGTTCCGCTGAGAGCAACGGGATCAGGCTGGGAAGCACGTGGGTCTTCGGAGGGGACACGACGATATTTACTGCCCAGCTTATCGCTCCCCGACCGGAAACGCCAGCAGCGGATGCGAGGTGGACGTGGCAGCGCTCGTATATGGGGCTGCTTCAGACACAAATGTAGCTGCCCGGCGCGGAGTACGTGCACTCAAGCTGGTCAGCGAGGTGTGGCGAGGGACAAGGTTTTGCTCGAGGTTGGGCGCAGGGGAAGCCAGCGGCGCAGCCCCCAGGCGGCCCGCCCGCGCCGCCCGGTAAGGCAGCATCATCAACGCAGCGCCGCGGTGTAATGTTAATGTTGAGGTCGTGCGGCGCTCGGTTAGTTTCGGTACGTGATTCGCGCCGCGCGGATGGGCGAGTGGGGAAGTGTGATCAATACATACAGCGACTATACGTGAAAATATATGTACATGTGAGTGGAGTGTACATTTCTGATTTATACACATTCACACATATTAATACATATAAGCAAGTATCTTAATTTAATTCAGATATATGGATATGTACCCTACGTACATATAATACATCCTACCATATTAATTAAGAGGTGAGTCTGTCTGTCGCCGACTCTCGGAACGGTTTCGCATATATCTAATTAGAAATTAGATACATCGAAAATGTATCCGTTATGGATTCCGTAATAATTCAGCGCTGAGACTCGGTACCGTACACCCGGTAGTACAGTCGCCGGGCCACCCACGGCCGTCCGATCAAGCGAGCGGGCACGCGGTCATCAGCGGGCAGCGGGCGAGCGAGCGGCGGTCCGATGAGTGCCCTAAAAATAGATTCCGTCATAATTCCGCGTAGGCCAAAATAACAGTCGCGCTTACGTTCTGACTGCTTGTACCTTTACGGGTACCGGCCGGCCGGCCGCCGCCGGCCGGGCCGGTCGTCGCCGTTTGTCATATCTACGGGGCGGGCATGGCGCGAAGCGCCGAGCCCGCCGCATGGACCGGACCCGGACGCCGACGCCATCGTTCGTCCGTCGCCGGACGCCGGACAACCATCGCCCGTCCGCCTCGCCGCCCGTCCATCGACGGACGAGGTGCCCGGCGGGTCAGCGGACGCGGGGTTGTACAATGAATAGCGACTGCTACGATCGATCCTTGCGGCTCTCTGGATTCCACACTCCTGCAGCGGGTTCACTTATTGTAATACAATATATATCTGTACATAAAAAGGTCTCAGTCGCCTTAGAGAGGTTGCTTCTCTCCACGATCCAGCCGGCACTCTTGTATACTACGCGTGGTCTTTGGTCGTGCGCACAGTGATATATTGCGCAGGGTTGAAAGGCTTTGCGCTTGGAGAGGTCACAATCCCGGACTTGTCCAACTGTGACGAGGACTTCGCAAATATCATTCCAATCCGCGAGTTTTTCGCCATCCCGCCGGCCTTGAATGGCTTCTCCGAAACTTGTGCCGCCGCCTGTATCTCTTACGGCCACCTCAGAGTCGAGATTGTTGATCCAAAGGTGAAGAGGTCTCATAGCGGTGACATCAACATGTTATGCGCCTGAGGAGTCAACCTCGTCACCAACAAGGTTTCGGGGCTACCTTACATTTTCAGCTTCCCATCCGATAAGTTCGTCGCCCTGCCGGCGGAATTTGAATTCCGTTCTCCCAAGCTACAAGACTGCAATATGGTGGCGCAAAGCTACAAGGTAAAAAGCCCATCAATGATCTGATAAACCTCTCCGGAACAAACGTAAATCCGAAATAATATACGATGCGACAAGACATGTCTTTTTATTGTGAAACAGAGGAACCCTTCCTTATCCGCCGAAAACTTTTAGTGTCCGTCCCGGTAGTCAAGCAATAAGGAGTCATCCCCTATAACTACGAGCACCTCGCTCTGACTATGGCCAACTTCAAGGAGCAAGTTACGAAATTCGAAGGCGGGGAGTCGCGGAGGTTGGCGGATGCTGTGGGATGCGGATGTTGGCGGATGTTGATGCGGATGGTTGGCGGATGCGTGGGATGGATTTTACGGGGCGGAACAATACTAGAATGTGGCGACTACTACGATCGATCCTTGCGGCTCTCTGGATTCCACACTCATGCAACGGGTCTACTTGTATATTATGTATTGCCGTAAATGACATGGCTCATGGCGTTTTGGCTTCTGTCTGACTCTCCACGGGTGACGCCCTTGCTTGGCAGTGGGCGTGCTGCTACATGTCGGCATGGTAGTCCGCAGGCTATTGGTTATTGGTCGGCAGGCGGGCGGCCGGTCGGTCGGTAGTCCGTGGGCGGCCGCACGGCCGTCTGGCGTGGTTATTGGTCGGATTAGCGACCGGGCCGGCCCTCCCCGGTGGGGTGGGGACGACCGGCTTGGTCGCAGCCTTTGACTCGGTTCGGGCTCGGTCGTTGGTAGCGGATAGAGAGGGCTCCCCCGCTGTCAGAGGTGGTGCGGTACCGGCCGGACGCCGATCGCTCGCGCGCGTGGAAAGTGCGGCGCACTAGAGTGGCCGCGGAAATCGGAAGTAGATTGGTCGGGTAGTACGGGGCCCGGATCTCGCCCCAGTGGCGCTTGAAAGCGGCGGCCTCCGGCGGAGCCGAGGCTGGCTCCTCCAAGGCATTTGGTGTGCCGGCGCGTCGTTGACGGCGCGCAACGGATCGTCGCTGGGGGGCGGGCGATCATCGGCCGCTCCAACGAAAAATATACAAAATCGCCATGAAGCATGCGATCTTTCTAAGAGCACACGGGCGCGCGCGCGGTTCGGTGAAAGGCACACCGGTCTCCGGGGTCGTACAATCTTGGGGCTTGAAATTCTCGAGGCGGAGGTTTAGAGCTCGGTTGCGGCGGCTCTAGGCCGACGGCTGAAGGGGGGCGGGGCGGGGGTGGGGAGGCCATGGTGGCGGCGGGCGCTTCTGGAGAGGCCACACTCCGCCGACCTTATCCGCTAGTGCAGCTGCAACACATGGTATGAAGTACTACTTCCCTAACACGTGTAAAAGCGGCGGGAAAGTATGAAGTCGAAATCATGGAAAAGTTAGAGCAAAAATTACAAAAAATGCACAAAACTGCGTACTTCACCACGAGTTTTTGGTACGGGCCAATCTTTGACTGCGGCTACTTTCGACTCATACATTTAGCTTACCATCAGATATAGTATAACCCAAATATTCCATTGACGTCGTACCGAAAAACCATTTTTTACCTGTAATCGCAAGATAATTTTACTATACCATTCCAATAGGTTCCCGGTGATCAGCACAATTTCCCGAAAAAATATTAATATCATCAAGACATACAACAACGAATTTACGCAGAAGGGGCGTAACATGTCATTCATATACGATGGAAACTCGCAGGGGCATTGCACAGACCAAATGGCATAGCAGTCGATTCTGATAATAATCCATCAAGTGTTTTAAAATGCGGTCGTATGTGTATCCTTCTCAGCTATATAGCAGCATGCCAATAATGAGAGATTAGGTCTAGGACTCTACGTGGTTATAGCATCGAGCTTCCCGTAATTCATCAAGAGTTTCATCGATACGCGGCAATAGATACGCATCCCATCGAGTAAAATCATTTAGAGCACGAAAACCGACACATAATAACCTAAGAGACCCATCCTTCCTAACAAAAGAATAGGCGAGCCAAATTCATATTGACTAGGACAAATAAGTCTGGCATCAATAGATGAGTTGGCGATCTGACTCGGCATGTTGACCTAGGGACAACCGATTGAGACGTTTCTTCATAGTATCAGTAAGATCAATCGTATTGTCCCATGGTCGATGCTGCGGAAAACGATCAATAGGTTTCAAAACATCCGGAAATGCCCCATAAAGAATTTTACGAACAGTCTCCTTATGTCCAATTAGCATCGAATTGTCAAAATGCCTATCAAGATAATTTAATCACATACAGTTATTTGGACAATAGAACTC